>JAJIBD010002935.1:0-104263 GCA_021461705.1 Cryptotis parvus
CCACAATAGTTTTATCCTTTCTTGGTAATCTAAGGCCTTGACCAATTTCCTGAGGTAAAGATGTGTTTATATAAAACTGCTATCAGAAGAATAGTTCTAGCAATAAGAGGAGTCACTGTACATTTTAACTGACTACACCATAAATCGATGTTGATGGAGTCACATTTCAGCATCTGGCATTATATATATATATATATATATATATATATATATCACTCAATTCACTTGCTAGACCTAACCATTGATTACATGCACATAAAAATATATAGGACACATGTTTATTGAGTACTTATTACTTGGTGAGCATATTGCTTGGCAATGAAGATACAGCAAGTAGCAGAACTGCTGATTATCTCAATATTACTGCTTGCTAACTGACTCTTCATTAACAGAGAACTTCTTTAATCTATCAAATGCTAGACGACTAACCATGTTAAAAATGTCTATGCCCTTCCTAGATCAAGCATGGAATAGATGTAAACAATGAAAATTAGAAATTTTCCTTCCCTAGTCATATCTTTTGCCTTGAATTCCTCCAAAAAAGTAAATATGCCTGTTTCTTTAACTACCTACACTCAATTTTATGCCATGTGTCATTTTCTACCTCCTGACTTTATTTATGAGAATAAATCAAGATGGCACACACAATTAGGTATACTAAGAAAGTGGACAAACAATAGTTTTTTGTCTTAATTTTAATTTTCATTTTTACTGAAATTTTGAGACTCAGACATGGGGTAGAGCTGTTACTGACTCTCCCTGTGCCCAGCTGCTCATGAGGTGCCCGGGAGGGATTGCGGGTTCTAGCCCTGGCCCGCCACCCCAGCAGAGCCTCGCAACAAGCCAGGACGATCCCGCCACTCCATGAGGGCCTCCATTTTCCACATCCAGACTTCCCCCTCGTCAGAACTCAACCCAGCAAAACAAGCATATCGTAGCCCAGCTCATCGAGATACACCCTGCAGTAGTCTTTTAAATCCGGCCCAGTATGCTAATCCAGAGACTCACAGACATGGGGGCAGAGCTGCTACTGGCTCTCCCTGTGCCCTGCTGCTCACGAGGCACCCAGAAGGGATGGCGGGTTCTAGACCTGGCCCGCCAACCCAGCAGAGCCTCGCAACAAGCCAGAGGACACCCCCCCCCCCTGTCAGAACTCAACCCAACAGACCAGCCGGGCTCACACGGCCGCTTGTGCTACGTGGTTTATCAACAAATGCTGGATTTATAGATGACTACAAGAGCATGCTACCCAGACGGCAGAGCCTGGCAAGCTACCCATGTGGTATTTGATATGTCAAATACCAGTAACAATTACAGAGCTCATTCCTTTGACCAGATGGAATGGTTTGAGGCTCTTTGTGTTCCTGGAGTAAGCAGGTGCCCTTGGGCTCTACTTGCATGAGACAGGACATATGGAGATGTTACTGGTGTCCGCTCGAGCAAATCGATGATGAACGGGAAGACAGTGAAACAGTGATACTGATTTTTTAAAATTTTACAGTATCAAAGATCGGCATGGGACCTCCCAAATGCAAATCAAGTCCTCTAGCACTGTACTATTTCAGTGGCTTTATTTTTTTAATGATGATTTAAACTTTTGCTGTGAATCAACTTTCTAATCAAGAATTTGTTCAATATTTATGAAGTGTGTCCTTTGTGCCTAAGACTAATTTTCAAATTATAATTTATAGAAGAAAATAAAACAATATTCTGGCCTATTTTGAGTTGCACTCAGGTTGTGTGTATGTGTGTGTGTGTGTGTGTGTGTGTGTGTAGTGTGTGCATGTGGTGTGGTTTATGTGCATATGTGTAAATAGTAGTAGTAGTACTGTTAGTACTACTGTTAGTAGTAGTTGTTTTAGAATCTGGCTGCCTTAGTTTGAATTTAATTTTGCTATGTATAAGCAGAGTATGCCTAGAGAGTATACCGTCTGCTGAGAGTATAACTCTAAGCAAGTTGGTTAACTTCTTTTAAGCCTCTGTTAGCTTATCTGTAAAAAGCAGTAATAACGGAAATGTTAGAGGAGTAAGTGAATCAAGTTTTGTGTGTAAAGTGCTAAGCACATTACCAGGTACTCAGTAAGTGGTAAATAAATGGTAGCAATTATTGTTTTTATTATTGGAGTGCAGAAAATGTGCTTTCCTCAGAGGTACAATGTTTTTGCAGAGTTGAGGGTAAAATACATGAAGCCAGAGCTTAGAGGCCATAAGGGATCCTATTTCCTGCATTTCATGATCTTTGGGATTTCTGAATTCCTTTTCATTCGAAATCCCTCAGGAAGTATTAGGCCTGGAGCTTTTTTGTGTTGCTGCTTTTTCGTTGTTTTATTTTTTTTTATTTTGGTCCATTAACATAAGAGAGTCACTTTATTTGCTTTTCTTTTTTTCAGAAAATGTCTTGACCTTAAACATTAGAGGGAAGAATGAGAGAAATACTCAAAGTTTTATAAGGCAGGTGGTAGAGGTGTGGTACGAGGTGCAAATGTGGTAGATGGTAAAACATCGTCATCTCCAGGTTCTGAATTCAGGCTTATTTGTCTCTGTTTCTCCAGTGTTATTCTATAACATCAGCCAATGTCTAGAGAAAAAAATCTAGAGAAGTGGAAATCCTCAATCATGAGGACCTCTTTTTCACACTTGTCATGAAGACTTGATTGAGGTGTTCTTTAGCTTTTTGGCTCTGTTGCTTTAAAAGAATTGGGGAAGGAGACCTATTTCTCCCTAAATGGTGACTCTAGACCTCAATTAATATCAGGAAGGCTTAAAACTATACAGATATCAAAAGACATAGCAAGTCACCAAAAATGTCTCCCAAAGAACAATATAATGATGCTGCAGTTATGAAGCTGAGTAAGTACTCTCCCAGAACTGAAGGCTCATAGGCTACCAATATCACCATTTATTTCTACTCTGATAAGATACCCTCTGATAGGCTGAAGTCCTCTGATAAATAAGAATTCTGCCTGGCACTTGATTTATGAAACTCATTAGACAAGGAGATTGGGATATGAGGAAAAAAATCAGGGCAAGGGTCTTGGGAAGCATTGGAAGGCTTCCTAAGGTGGACACACTTCAGTGCTCAGGTCAGGGAACCCTGCTTAATATCTTCATGGCAATAAAAATATGGAGGGTTCAGATAAGGACAGGCACTAAAACTGGGGACAGCTTAGGAAGGAGAAAGAAATTCATCTCTAATACCATCACCTCTACTACTTTGGTTAGGTAGAGACTTAACTTGTTACATAAAGCCCTGGTCAGGTCAGTCCCATAATTCATCTAGTCTATTTTCCTTTTTGAAAGTTGCCATTATAAACTTTGCATATTTGGCAACATAAGGCAACGATGCTTGCCAGCAGGAGGGAAAATCTCATACAACCCCTGCATGGGCCATCACTTGTTCTGATTTTACAGCAACCTTCCCTTGTATGGCATTGGAACAATGAAGTGCTTGTCATCAGATAAAGTCCTTCTTAATCCCTTGTCAGTATCTGAAGCCATACACTCCATAAATGACTATCATGATAGCTCCCAAGTGTTTAGACTGCAGTGGAGAAGTGACTCAATGCTGTGACCACACAGAACTCACTTATTCCGTTTCCTGTAAACCATGGACTTTTTGCTTCCGGAACACTTCCTGAGGTACAGGGTCTCTCCCAGTGCCCCTCCTGTTTTGGTCATTTAGTAAATGTGCAATAGAGCAAAAATGGCAAAATCTACATGTCTACTCTCTGCCCTCAATGAAATAGTTTTAGAGACCTTAAATTTCTCATCCTGGCACTTAAAGAGAAAGAAATTCACAGACCTCTGGAAAGGGGGCGGCACTCTTTATTTATTTTCTAGTATTCATCAGACTCCTCTAAAGGCGAGTGCTGGAAGAAGAATGCTCAGTTCCAATATGGCAGAGCTCATGCTGTGTGGTAGCTGAAGATGTCACCCACAATAAACATGAACTGCTCTGACAATGGGAAGCAGAGGTGAAGAATTGCCTCTCTGGGCAGGGGTGTGGGGTGAGGAGTTGGGGGTGGGAACTGAATGCGTGAGAAAGGGAAAAGATGCATTTGATTGTGTTTACCAGATTCATTCACAGCACAGCAGGCAGTGTTCACACTATAATATTCACCCTAACACAGATAATTTGATTTTCAACCTGGTTATCATGCATTCCGACATAGCAATACAGGAAAATATATGCTTTAGCAGTGCATTTTAAACAAGGTTGCACACTTTAAGTCAGAATATATTAGAGGTGAGTGTTGAAGTTAGCAATTGTACTAGTCCTAGAAATCTCCATTCAACACATGGTATATTCTTTGACATTACTCAAAAAATATTTTTACGTATGTTCCAACTGCTAACTGTATATTTATCTATTGTGCAATACAGTATGCAGTGAAAATAATAAGCATACTTGCCTTTAAAATTTTCAACAGTTTAAAGAACCCTTAACCTTATTTAGAATCCCCAAATAAAATGAAAAATATCTCACCCACTCAATAATGGTTGAAATGATAGCTAGTATAACCAAGCCCATGGCAGTTTTGGGGGTTCTATTCCTAATATGTTGAATGACAAAACATAGCTTAGAGTCTTTGGGTGACTTTTTTTTTTGCTTTTCTGGGTCACACCCGGCGATGCTCAGGGGTTTCTCCTGGCTCTGCACTCAGGAATTACTCCTGGTGGTGCTCCAGGGACCATATGGGATGCCGGGGATCGAACCCAGGCTGGCATGGGCCGGCCACATGCAAGGCAAACACCCTACCCACTGGGCTATTGCTCTGGTCCCAGGGTGACATTTTTAAGGTCACACAACTTATATGTGAAGAGTTAAGGCTAAACTTCTGATTTGTTTTGAAAGTCAGTGAAATTGTATTAACTCAGCAAAGATTCCTTCCCTGTTTCCTTCATTATTCAATCGGTATTCATAAATAAGAGATGTGTCTTGGCTATTGAAAAGGTACATGTATAGATTGGAATCGGAATTGAGTTTTTAATGCTGTCAGTGATTTTGATACAACTCCTAGAAATGCACAAACCTAATTCTCAGTAGATGAATTTTCCTTTTCTTTGGTGATTTGAACTTTTGAACTTTTTTTCAAATGTGGTGACGAAAGACTTTGACTAAGTCCTGGGTCAAGCACTTACACTTCATAAGCTGAAGACAATTTCTAGCCTATGCATATGAGACACCTGAGACACATCAGTAGTGTAAGAGAATAAGAAAGAAGTTAGCAAGACAAGGACAAGACAAGGCAGAAAGGGGATCCACTGGCCTTGCCTTCACAACAGCTTGGATCTGTGAATGGGTCCTTATTCTTCCACACTCTGCCAGGCCTATCTTTTCTTCATGCAGTAAATTATTTTGCTCACAAAAGTCTGAGAGGTTAGGTCTAGACTGGACCAGAAATCACCAGAGGCTAAGATAGTTGTTGGAATTTGTGATAGGCAGAAAGTATTCCAAACCTTCATCGCATAAGTAAAATCTATGGGAGAAAGTACTTTAACTTTCTAATGAAAGTATGCCAAGAAAAACTTTTTTTTAAGTTAAGAAAGGAGTTTTAAAATCAACTTGTTGTAAAATGTTTTAAAATAAATTAGTTTCTAAACAGTGTAGAAGGAAGAAGATCATAGTGGATCCTTGTCTTGAAGATCACAACCCTGTGGTTTTGGAAATCTGGGGTAATTTCTCCCACTTCTGGTGTTTGCACCCAATCTGGTCTTTGGGAAGTTTCTTATCAATTCTGCACAACAGATGCCTCATCCATAAAAATGCCATATTTCCCTTAGAGTTTAAGGTTTGAAATGAACTTATTACCATAAAATACTTAGAATGACACTTGGCAAATATTAAGCATTCAACAGAATGCTTAGTTCCATTTATGATCATACCTTGATACAAATATTAGGCTAGAAAAATATGGCATTGATTCCATTTTCCACTCAGTTATTCATAAGTTGCTCTAAAAGCAGGCTCAGATATTACTTCTGGCTTTGATATTATCATCCTCCAAAAATAACCTGAGATTGTCTAAAATTGTCTCCTGCTTTTGAGAATATAGGACACCGGTGTATTGGAATAGAGCATGCTGTTTGCCTTGTACCACATAATCAATTGTGTTTAATGACCATTTTCATTAGGATTAGAGTGGTGACAATAAAATTAAAGGGTACAGACTCAACAACACCTTGCCAAAAAAGGGAAAATGCCAACACCACACACACACACACACACACACACACACACACACACACACACACACACATCCAGAGGCAAAGAAAAAAATAAAATCTCCCTCTTTCCTCTTGGGCATTTTCCATAAGCTGAGTTGAGTCCAGAAAAGGAGAGAACAGCTTCATGTAAATGATCTCCTGCATGGCTTTTTCCAATAACAACAACCAGAGGAATCATTTTCTAGATTCAGAATGCTGGCTTGACAAAACCACAATCTTTCCTAGAGAAGGATGATCTAAGCCCTGGGACTCAGGAACCCACCGATTTTGTCTGGATTCACTTGGATTTGCACTGTGCTCCTACATCCCTCCTCCTGCCCTCTGCATGTCTAAGCGCAGGTTGCTAGCCTGCATCTAGCCACCCATGCGGAAAGCATGGAGTCTGAAATGGCTAAAGTATATTGTTGACACTTTCATCAAAGCCATCCCCCACAACTCAGGGTCCATAAAACAGCTGTTGAGTGTTGTGTGGTGAGTGTAGTGTGATGGATCAGTGAAGGCAGGCACAGGGCAGATTTACTTACACAGGTGATTGACACAGCGTTTTTCCAGGAGGCCAAAAGGAACCTAATCATTTGGTGAAAGCAGAAGCCATGTGCAAGAGAAATGGTTCCTTGGCGTTGGCAAGAGCATGTGCTCAAGGTACTTAACTGAAAACCATCTCTTCACCAGACATGGTGTTGAAACCAGATATTTGTTCTTGGAGTTCCGAAATTTTTTAAATTTTAGTGAAGTGTTTTCGCTCTTTGGTTGAGAATAGTCTTTTGGTCTGGGAACTTACCAGTTCAGTTAGATCACCACAATTAGTGGCAGCTATAGTTTATGGTGTGGGATCTCTGCACAGTATATAGTATAAACTGAAGTTGCTTCATGAGCTGTGCTTCTTCTCAGTCTTGTGCACACCTTCTTGTGTAGGATTTTCCTCCTCCCTAGCATGGCAGATTGCATCAGTACTAGCCAGAAATCACAACAAAGGCTGAATCAAACAGAATAGCTGCTTCTTGGAGAAAAGAAATCAAGGAAACAGGAAAGCAGCTCTTCGCAGCAAAAGACTCACAAATGAAGCTTTGATACCATCAGGAGCAAAGGAGACTGAAATCCTATCTCTGGAGGTCTCAACGAGATGAGTTCTGATGCTGACAGAGTAAACATGCCATTTCCAAGATGAACCTGAGAAACCCCAAAGACTTCAACTGGAAAATATCACAGTGATAAGGAAAAATATGCAAGTATAAAGACTGAGATAGAAAAATTCCACCAAGAATTTTCCCAGTGATCATTGATAACAGATAGAAACCAATGTAATACTCTGGTAGCCTCCCCTATGTAAATACCAAGAATCTTTCATGAGTAACCTGGGTACTCTAAAATGATCTCCAATTGAAGTGCAGAAAAACCATTATTCTCAAGTCCTCTTCAAGAGTTCAGAGGAAATTCATCCAAACAAATTGAGGAAAGGGTTGGGAAAGGTATGTGGAAGGTATCAGGAGACCACCTGTCCCGTCCTGTGGCCATCTGTCTTTTAGATCCTGTGACCTAGCAGAGTCTGAGTCAGAAAGGCAGCTGTCATTTTTCACATGGACTAGAGTTTGGCAAGAGAGCAAGTTCCACAGAAACCAAACCCTGGTCAGGATCCCATCAATCCCACATCGACGAAGCCTCTGCTAATTGGCTAAGGGTTACAGGAGTGTGGGAGCTAGCTGCCTCCCACATATGACTTCCCAGGCTTCCCTTCCAGAAAGCATAAGGAAGCCTGTTTAAGGACTACTCGGTGCATCATCCCTTCATACAAATAAGTGATATGCAGCCTAAGGATCATGCACAAGTTTCTTCTTATTTATTTCTAATATGTTTGCATTTATTTATAAATTATTATTATAACTTATTCTAAATATCTTTAAAAGGCTCAAATATGGTAAGTTCATAATACAAATTCACAGGTAACCTAGTTATTCCAAGTTTCCTTAATAAATAATAAATCATGGTCCCTCGAGCACCGCCAGGAGTGATTCCTGAGTGCAGAGCCAGGAGAATCCCCTGAGCATTGCTGGTGTGCCCCCTCAAAATAAATAAATAATAATTCACACTATTGAATTTAAGTCCAGATAAACCTTTGTTATGGTGAAGGGTATTTTGAAGGTGGCCTCTGCATTGCACTATGCCTAGCAGCACCACACACCTCTGTCCTCTTCCTACTGGGTATTTATGGTTGAAAAATTACTGGATATATAAGTAGGTATGGGTGGGACTATAACGAGCCAGGCTTGTGATCAGCTCTTCTTCTGGGTGGAGCTCTCAAAAGGGGGAGTCCAGATGTGGAAAATGGTGGCCCTCATGGTGTGGGAGTTCCTCTGGCTTCTTGCGAGGATCTGCTGGGATGATGAGCCAGGGCTAGAACCCACCTTCCCTCAGTGCCTTGATCAGCTGGGCACAGGGAAGGCCAGTAGCAGCTCTGCCCTATGTATGTGAGTCTCACCCTACAGCAGTCTTTTTTCAAGCCCAGCCCAGGTTTGCCTGATCCAGAGACACATATACGGGGCAGAGCTGCTACCAGCTCTCCCTATACCCAGCTGATCACAAGGCGCCTGGGAAGGAAGGCAGGTTCTAGCCCTGGCCCCCATCCCAGCAGAGCCTCACAAGAAGTCAGAGGGACCCCCACACCATAAGGGCCACCATCTTCCACATCCGACTCCCCACTTGTCAGAGCTCCACCCAGCAGAAGAGCTGATCACAAGCCCGTGTATAGATGAACACAATCTTGTTCATCAATAAATGCACAAGATGAGAGGTGACTACAAGAGAATCCCACCAATAAGGCAGAGCTTGGCAAGCTACCCGTGTCGTATTTGATATGCCAAATACCAGTAACAATTATAGACCTCATTCCCATGACCTGATAGAATGGTTTGAGGCCCTTTATATTTCTGGAGCGAGAAGAAGCTCTTGGGCTACACTAGCATGTGACAAGATGTATGGAGATGTTACTTGTGCCCTCTCCAGCAAATCGATGAACAATGGGAAAACAAGTGGTGCAGGTGATTCAAATGATAAGTAGGTATATAAGTTAGTAAGTTGGTATAGACAAATACATAACTACATAGACAAAAAGTCATGGAGAAAACCAACGGGTCAAATGTTCTTTAAAACTGAGCATTGACTTCAGTGTGGGAAGGTTCTGAGTGAAGAAAATTAGAGGAAGTTATGTTTTGTAGTACTAGTGCTGATGACATTTTACAAAGAACTTTCAAGACATTCTCGATTGCTAGACTCCATACATAATAATGCATGACATTCTGTCCTATTTGTATGCCTAATTTTATTTATGAAGACAAAATGAGGCTTGAGAGATGGGCTTATTTTTATTTAGTGTTTATTTCTTTTATACCCTCAACTTTGTAATGTAGGGGGCCTGCATGCTTACTTGTAGCATTCATCCCAGTCACTAAATTTTGGTGTGGTGTTTGCATACTGTGTATCATGCTAAAAGGGGGCGATGAATTAAGCACATTTAACAGTACTAAAATATGTACCCTGTGGGCAAGGACTAGGGCTGTTGGAAGGGGTTGCTGTTGTACCCCAGGTCATGAGATTCACACATCTTTTAATCGCAGTACTTACCAGAAGGTGCCAACACAGTACTGAGCTCAGTGTATATAATGGCATGCACCATTGAATTTTCAGCCTCTCATTTGCAAGTTGGCACTTTTGTCACTGAGACACTCCTTACTGGCCGAAATTAACTACCTTTTCTAAGAATAACTAGCTGGAAATAAAGAGAGACAGAATTTGACCAGTTCAGATAACTCAACTGCTAAAACTTCACAGTTTAGTATGGTAGCCATTAAACACTTGAAGTATGACTAATCTAAAATAAGATAGACTACAAGTAAATAAGACATACTAGAGATTTGAAAAGTATGTTGAAATTGTTTTACACATGTTAGACTAAATTTATTAACATCTTGATCACTTGACATCCTGTAATTCATCGATTGGCTCAGCGGGCACCAGTAACATTTCCATTTGACCCTATCACGTGCCAGATGCCATTGGAATGGCATCTGGTTGCTCCAGGAATACGAAGAGCCTCAAACCATTCGTTCAGTGTCTTGACGAAGAAGTCTGACCATCTTGTAGGTGGGCGGCCATGTGATCTTTGACATCCCATGGGATCCAGTCGGTAACGGCTCTAGTTCAGCGGTAGTCTCCAAATCGCATTCCATGTCCAGCCCATCTGATTTTCAATGCCTTGGCAAACGAGATACCGTCCCTATCTCTTGAACAGCGATGGAGGTCAGATCTCCGGATTCCTTCTTTCACTTGAGGGAGGCATGATATTCCAAGCATAGCTCTTTCAATTCCTCTTGGGAGACCCAAATAGCATTCTCATTCTGCTTTTATAGGACCCAGGTCTCTGAGACGTATGTTAACTCAGGGAGAATGGTAGAGTTGAAGAGAAGTGCCCGAAACCGGAGGTTCTTTGTCTTTAGCTATTTCTTTGATGCTTTTGAAGGCATTCCATGCCGCTCTCTTCCTCCTGAGTAGCTCAGGTTTTAGATAGTTCATCATATTGACTTCTCGGCCTAGGTACACATAACTGCTGCATTCAGAGATGTTTATTCCATTGAGAGTGACTGGGGCCTCTGGAACTAGTTCATTTTTCATGAACATAGTTTTGTTGAGATTCAACTGTAGACCTATCTTTCCACATTCTCGGTCAAAGTGGCTACTAGATTTTAAATTTCTGATGGACAGTATTGTGCTGGTCAATACGGTCTCCCCTAGTATTAATATTTTTAAAAAGCTTAAAAGCAAAATATTGGGCCAGGAAGATAATGCAGCAGGTAGACATTTGACTTGCATGTGGCTGATCTGAATTTGTTCCTCTGCAACCCCAAGCAACATGAGAGTTATTCATGATCACAGACCAAGGAATGAGTCCTGAGTACAATTGGGTGTGGGCCAAATACATATATTTTTATATTATATTTCATTGTTTCCCTGGCCAGCAATCCCAGCAGAGCTTCACAACAAGCCAGATGACCCCCTACTCCTTGGGGGCTGCTGTTTTCCACATCCGGACTTCTTTCTAGTCACAGCTCCACCCAGCAGACCAGACTATCACAGCCCGGATCATCGACACCCACCCTGCAGCAGTTTTTTTTCAATCTGGCCCAGGTATGCTGAACCAGAGACTCTCAGACATGGGGCAGAGCTGCTACTTGCTCTCCCTGTGCCCAGCCGCTCATGAGGTGCCTGGGAGGCATGGCTGGTTCTAGCCCTGGCCAGCCATCCCAGCAGAGCCTCACAACAAGCCAGAGGACCCCCGACTCCATGGTGGCTGCTGTTTTCCACATCCAGACTTCTTTCTAGTCACAACTCCACCCAGCAGACCAGACTATCACAGCCCGGCTCGCAGGGCCTCTAGCGGCCGCGCTGTTCATCAATAATTGCTTTATTTAGAGGTGACTACAAGGGTATACCACCCGCATGGCAAGCCTGGAAAGCTGCTTGTGTCGTATTTGATATGCCAAATACCAGTAACATTTATATTAGGTCAGTCCCATGACCTAATATAATGGCTTGAGGCTCTTTATGTTCCTGGAGCAAGTGGATGCCTTTAGGTTTTACTAGCATGAGACAGGACATATGGAGATATTACTGGTGTCCGCTCTAGCCAATAGATGATCAACTGGAAGATAGTGATAGTGATATATGTCATTGTTTATTTTATATATATATATAATATTTATATATAAATATATGTATCTTTATAAAATTATATATTGTCTATAGGAATATATAAACAAAAACTGATATATAACAATAATTAACTCTAGCTCTATATATGTATATACATATATAAAGCAAAGCACCCTGCTTTGAGTCAAGTGTTGGATATCTGTGAAATGGGAAATGATCACTGTATCACTGTCTTCCAATTGTTCATCGATTTTCTCGAGTGGGCACCAGTAACATCTCCATATGTCCTGTCATAAGCAAGTGTAACCCAAGGGCATCTGCTTGCTCCAGGGACATGAAGAGCCTCAAACCATTCTTCAGGTCATGGAATTGAGGTACATAATTGTTACTAGTTTTTGGCATAACAAATAAATAAATAAAACACGGTAGATTGCCAGGCTCTGCCGTGTAGGTGGTATATTGTCAGTAGAAGGCTCTCATCTTGAGCATTTACTGATGAAACTTAAAGGGAAAGATCAGGTTTTCTTTTGGGTGGAGCTCTGAGGAACTAGAGTCTGGATGTAAAGAAAGACTGACTGCATGATGTGGGTTGCTCTGGCTTCTTGCCAGGCTTACTGGTATCAGTTAGAACATGTCTAGAAATGTATTCAATACACAAATGTGAAAGTTCCTGGGAAGGACCTTATCCTAAAATCAGCATTATCTAAGAATATCTAAGCATTATCTAAGAATATTATTCTAATGGCCACTTGCTGCCGCACACCAACAAAGCTGTGGGTCTGGCGTGGTGGTCTCTATCTGGGGCAGCTGGCATGGAGCCGGGAGGAAAGGGCAGGCCAATCTCCACTTAAGTCTGCCCGGGCTCTTTCCCTTCCTGGGGGAAAGGGGGAAGGGGGTTTGCGGCGGGGGGGGGGGGCCTCCCCCCAAAAAAACCCCAGGGGGAATTGGAAACCCGGCCGGGGGGGGGGGGGCCACAACAAAACCCCAACCCCCCCCCCCCCCCGGGCAACCCATGGAGCTGACTTCCCAGTAAGGGGCTCGGCCAGCCCTTGGCCGAGTCCAACATTGCTCCAAGGGTTTGCTCACATGTGCAGGGGAGAGACCATGCTGGCCGGACTCAGAGTGGAGATTTGGGCCCTGCCCTTTCCTCTGGCTCCATACCAGCTGCCCTGAAGAGAGGCCCATCCGTGCCATAACCACAGCTAATCTGCAGCCCCAGAAAAGATGGGAAATGATATCATTAGCTTTTGTTATTATCTAAAATTTTAAATAAAAAAGATAAATATTTTTATAAATATGGTTATATGTTGGGTTGGTTAAAAAGTAAACAAGAAAAAGTCAAGATTTTCTGTGTTTTTATGCAAGCTCATAAACATACTTATTCTCTTTTTGGCATCAAATCATGACATGCACTGCACTAGGTGAATCCTACTATAGCATCTTACATGTACCCTGGTCTTCTTGATTATTCCACGAATCTCTCTTACTCTCCAAGCCACATTTCTCTGCTTACCAGCTGCTTTAAGTCTAGTCCTTTTAGAATCCCACTCTCTTTCCTGGAAACTGCTCAAATTTTTTCCACCAACTACAGATTTGTTATACCAAATGAGTAGTTGGGTGCTTTGCCACTCTTTGTTCAATTCAAATGGTTCCTTGTCGGAAGATCCTATCCTCTACCCAACTCCCCTCTCTTCCCATGCCAGAGAGGTAGCTGGTAGGCAGTGGGAAAGAGGGAGCTTAATCATCTGCACACCTCTCCATTGTGTAATTATGGACCAGATCTACAAATAGGCTTGATGATATAGTATCAACCTCCTAGAGTTGTTACGAATATTAACAAACTATTCCAGGTACAAGTCGCTTAAAACAGCTCTTCATAATGAACTTCAATCACTGGTATTTTCCATTGTCTTTTTATTTAAAAGACCCAAATCTTATGCATGAAGATATACCTCCCCATTTACCCATGGGCCCATGTCCATGCTATCACCCCTCTTCGGCACTCACATACAAACCCTTGAGCTTAACAACACAGGGTCGTCAGAGTGATCACAGAAAGAGCAGGCAGCACACATTGAAGCATGGGAATAGCTGCTCCTACTGCATTGTTATTGCTGCTTGATGAACAGCTCTGATCACGGCACAGTTTAAAATGATGGTATTCAGGGTCAAAGCCAAGGGATTTGTTTCAAATTGGTGAATCCCCAGAAGTTTATAAAAACAGACACCAGAAGAGCACACCCAGAAGGCACGTACTTCAGGCAGCAAAGGGTTTTGAAAAGTCTTGGGAGAGGTGCACCATGTAACCTCAAGCATTGGCTGAGAAAGAGACTGGCTGTAGGCTGAGGAATAGCAAACCACCCCCAGTTTGGTCAATAATGGGAGATGGATGAAGATACCCGTTGAATAACCTCACTTAGCAACTTTTATGCGAAGGCTTGACAAATGACTCTAGCATAAGGTACAAGAGAATGATTAAAACCATCCCTTGCAAAGACAGAGATAACTGTCCTGGGACTTGCATCTTCTCTAGTTCCCTGCATTCTAACCCCAGCACGGCCTGGAGTTTTCCAGAGTTTTCCAGAGTCATGTTTCACTGATTAATGTCCTTCTCTTCTCCTTCTGCTATGCTCCATACATGCCTTTTCTTTGAGATGGATTTATCCAGATGATTCTGTGTGCCTGGACTTGGAATTAAAGTATCCATTAGTTCAACAAACCAAAAAGCTCATAAAGACTCAAAACAGGCAAGAATTTCCAGCATGTATAAACAATAAGTTCTTTCTCAGAATTCTTTATATAATGCCTTTTCCATTGAAGAAAATCACCGAGGCTTTTATTAAAAACAGTTTCTTGGGTCTCACTTCAAAAGAGATTTAACGTATCACAGTTTTCCTAAGAGAGCATAGTCTCTGGAGAAACTCGGTAAGGTAGTTGTTGTTGTTGTTGTTGTTGTTGTTGTGTTTGTGTGCATGAAAGGGGCTGGGGTGGGATGAGGTTTAACCTCAGCTATGTTCAGGGCTTTCTCCTGGCTCTGCACTCAGGGAATCACACCTAGCAGTGCTCAGTGGACCATAAGTAGTGCCAGGAATTTAATCTTGATTTACCACAATCAAGGCAAATATCTTACCCACTATGTCTCTAGACCCAGCAACACAGTAATTCTTAGTGAGGGAAGCACATATAAAAGTATTGAGCTTTTTCATTCCACTTTCCTTGCTGCTTGGTGTAGAGAAAGTTGGTTCTTGATCTTCTCAAGTTCTGCCTCTCAACTGAATCCTTCTGTCACTATGATTCGACTCATGACTGCTTACAGGGATAAACCATCAGAGTCAAAAGTCACAGATGTTCAGACATGCTGATGTCTTATGGTAACTGAACTAGGCTATACCAGAGGAACTATATAACTCTGTCCCAGTAGTTAGTCAGGATGGGTGAGAATGTGAGAAGATGTGGACTAAGGCAGGAAAATGAATCACACTCCAAAGCATCAATTGACAGTTTAGTCTTACTCTCTCCTTCAGTACTCACAGCAGTTGGGAAATGTCACCCTACCTGCTGGTAAGGATGAGTCTCTTGTTCCTGCCACCAGACTTACTGGCAAGAAAATATGTCTCTGAAGCCCTATTTTTTAAGCATGTCCTAATGAGCACCCTGAAGCAATAAAAACAAGGAAATGTACTGTCTGTAAGCACCTTGACAAAATATTCTCAAGAATCCTGTCCTAAAATAACAAATTGTTTTACTCAAAATATGATATGACTTGTCATAAATCGAATCCCTCTGCTCTAATTTCCCCGTGGAGAAGAGCAGTACATTTTAATCCAGTCAGTGGGTCTCTGAACTCAATCACTGAACATGTAGATTTCATTGGTCACCATGTTAATTACATGACAGTGGCTTATCTGAGCATCAACCTTGGAAAATGATACTGATAATCCATTGTCACATTTGCATGCAATTTATTGATACTGGCCCTTAAAAATAAGCAACAAATTGACTCCTAGAATGTCTAGTTTTCTTGTCCCCAACCATTTCCATATTATATAGGCTGTAATAAATGCAATGAAACTTTTATTATGAATCAATATCTGTTTGATAATCTTAGGTGAGGAGATGAAAAGAAACAAGTTAGCACTTTTTTTCAGGGTGACAGGTGGAAAATAATGGTATGATAAAAGCACTAAGACGGAGGATTAGGAATGTGAAATTTTCTGTAGGTCCAATGACTGCTACAGTCAGAAGCACCTTGTGTAGGATAGTGGAAAAATAATAGAAAGGTAGTTTTCCTGAACCTTACAAGATAGGCCAAATTCATTTAAAATGACAGCTGTCATTAATACAAACGCTTATTGCACAGTTTGGGGAGGGGGCGACATTAAGTGTTGGAGGTACAAGATGATTTGGAATACTGAACACTGACTATATGTGTGGGCTCTGACCCTACTATCTGCACAAAAGGGACAGCCATGAGATGCATCAAGATGAAGGTCACAAATGGTCACCCAAAGAAATCCAAAGAAGAAACGCTCCAAGGTAAAAGAGGGAGATTGGTGTTACCTGTCGAGTTTATGACCTTTCCCTTTTCTTTTGCTCTTTTTTTAACTGTCCTTCAAGAGGGCTAAAAAGCAATTTTCATGCTATGGCTCTAAATATCAGTTTATCCCTCTGACAGGGTTCTGAGCATGCTCAGTACAAATGATTTAACACTGTGCTGATGACTTGCAACAGAAGAACGTCATGTGAAAAGGTAGTCTGCCACAGCTAATGGGCTCTTGTTTCAAAGGGATGCTGTGTGTACATTACCAGTGTATGGAGAAGGTGCAGAAAGGCCCAGGCAGCCATTAGGAATGGAGTGTTGTTGATGATGAAAAGGCACTTTGCCGGTGAGGGAATGGTGGGAGAGAGAAGGCTTATCTGTCTTTTGATTAGAAATGCATGCTTCCTTTCATCATCTGAGCTGAAAAATTGGCTTCTGCTCTTGGTTTATGAAACCATTTTTCTTTTTCCTTTCTTCCCAGGTTTGCAAACTGCTTAATAAATTAGTTACTGTGAGGTACATGGGTGCCACAATAACCTTAGAGGCTTTTCCCAAATGCATCCTTAATATTTTATAAGTATTTAAATAGATTTATTCAATTTGAGGTGGCTGATTTATTAAAATTGGCATCCTAGAGCAAAAAGGGGGTACTATGCAGATTAAAACAGAAGAAAAAAATTTAAGAGGTGTTCCAAATTCACATAAATATTTTTCTAGGATCTGGAGCAAAAGTATTAGATGTAGTAACTGTGAAATGGGACAAATAAACTTTCCAAAGCATAGTTACTTGAAATGGAAGCATCAGGTTGACTCTAACAGATGTTCTAAACTGTTTATTCACTCATTTATTCTTCTAAACAGCATTATGGGGAGGTTTGGAAATTTTATTAGGCACTGGGATCTTTCTGTGATTTTCTTCAGTTCAGTTTTAAAACATATAAAACCAAAACATATGTGTCTATACAGCTATCAGCTCAAGGAAGAACAATAAATTTCAGGTCATTATTTTTTGGTGAATTTTAATTTTTAATTGCAAATAAAATACTATGTCCCTATCTGACCAGAAGTACAAAGATTTGTGGCCCTATCAGTGGTTCTAATTTCCAAGGAGTGTATAAAATGTTCCTTGAGAATCTCAAGATACTCCTGTACCTGCAAGACTATGGACCCACATCCCAAGGGCTATGTCTCAGGCACCCATTAAACCCTGTGCTGAGACCACAGTGCTTCTCAAAGATGACACTGAGCCCCACATCATTCAGGAAACCAAATTTCAGATCCAGTGGCATTGAATGCTCAAATAGACTCCCTCACTGTATGTCAAGTAATCTTTGAAAAAGCTAAATTTCATTCCACTGGCTAAAAATAAACTTGGAGATGTATTATTATGTCACAAAGGTGTCAAAGAATTAGTCAAATTCAAGAGGACATAAATCATCCTTTAAAAATATTTTTTATTTTCCAGGTTTTTGCATGCATAGTATTTGTCAAGCTTTTAAATCTAAATAGACAACAAATCCTAAAGAGGATGAAATATATTAGAAAGCACACAATGATCAATTTCAACCAACATAATAGATAATACCCTAGTGATATTTTAGAGAGTACATGAGTAATTAAGGTAATTATCCATACCAAAAACTATTCTATAGAAATTTGCTGCAAAATGCTTTATATTCTAAATGATCCAAAGGCAGCACCACATAGCATGTCTTCCTGAGACCTTTTCTTTTCTACCACTGTTTGACTAAGAGAGCTGAAAATTATACCATTTGTGTTAGAATCAAATGCAAATGGAATAATTGTCCCTTCTCTAATCAAAACACATTTGTGGATTGAAATACCACATGGGGCAATTTTCAGTTAATCATGGATGTTAATAAATATGACTCTAAGCTCATAAACAAACATTACTTTGGCTAATATAATATAGGAAATTATTGTTAAGCTTGATCAGACATGTAACAAAAACTGAACTTTGCAGAAAGTCAGCAAATTAGCCATCTGAAAATAAAGATGAGCATCAACAGTAATGAAAGATTAGATTTAGCTAAAATGCTTAGACAAATCATGCATTAGCACTAGGAAATATTTAAAGCTGGCTTTGCTGAAATGGAAAATATTAAGTATTATCAGAGAATTAGTTTCTTTAAAGAGCAAAAACCAGATGCTTAGTGATTACAGATTTGAAAACTAGAAAATCAGGTTCACCAAAATTAAAGTTACTCAGATTCTGAATTACATCAAAGTCTCTAACAACAAATGGTCCTTTCAAAAGAAGGGAAAATATTTAGTACTCATTCTATTTCCATCTATAAACTTATAAACGTGTTTGAAAGCTCTTCCTTTAGCTTTCCCTGAAATTGAAATATGTAGTTATTTTGGTGACAAAACACTTAAATATCTATAAAAGGACTCCAGCCTCCTAAGACCAGGGTTAGATTCAGATCTACTGAGGCACTAATCAAGGAAAAGCTTATGATGCCCTTCACCTCCTGCCACACACGTAAACCACTGAAACAAACGTGTACACAAAAAATAACTTCTTTCTAGATTGTCTCATTTCAGAATTTCAGCATGTTCTTCAAAGCTAAACTTTCTTGTTTTTTGGAGTAAGAAAACTTCCAACATACTTTCTGGGCACCTTCAGCCAAGAAGGCTGTAGAAGAATACAGCTCCATGAAGCCATGAAGGAGACAACATTAATAAGAAAGAACTATGAAGAGTATGGACAGCTAGTTGTTTATCCCTAGATTAATCTGAAGATCAGTTGCCGCATATCTATACAGCCAAGTGGGAGTACAAGTATTAGGTTATATTCAAAGCACTAAAAGCAAACTTTCATCTGAAGAAACTCCCAAAACAATGACAAAATAAGTCTTTCCTGTGGACTACTTAGTCCACTGTCACTCTTTCCCACTTTTAGTGGATAAAGACCCAAGTCTAGGAAAGATGAAGAAACTCCATTGAAGCAATACATACGGATAAAAAAAAAAAAGGAGCAATTGTATCGATTTACCAAACTGTTGCAGGACTCCTCTAAGGGCCGCTGCATCTGCTCTGAATTGCCACCTGCAAATCACTTCGTAGATAAGGTGGTAGTCTAAATGTGGCAATTTATCTGACCATGTATGCTGTACTAGCTGGTATAAATATTCTCCCAAGCTACCACAATCATCGTGGGACTAGCTAGATCTTATATTAGCCAGCATATTAGCCTGGCCACGTAGGACCCCCTAAGTAATTAGACCAGAGAGAAATGCTGTTTGTTTCCAAGCAAACAAGCATGGCTCCCTGATATACTCAAAGGCAACTAAAATACAAAACTACAATGAAGTAGAAGAGACTTGTAAAGGCTTGGAGAAATATTTAACTGGCATTAGTATCAGTCTTTGGTACAGAGACATGCCATCTCAGAAACCCCCTTCTCTACCCTATAAAGGCATTTCCAGGCAGATCTTGGCTCAAAACATTAGCATACAAAAGGGCCTAGGTGAGGTGCAGGGAGGGATTACCTAAGGGCATTTGACCCTCCCTGCTTTCCATAACAGTGGGAGAAAGGTCTGAGTTGCAGGGGTATAAAACTAGCCTGTTTCCTCTCTCTCTCTTTGTGAGCACTCACCCTTCTTGGGAGTCTTGTCTTCTTCTCCTTTTACAGGGCCTTTACACGTGGTGGCCGCCATCTTGGCCTACACATGGCTGGGGTTCTAGCCTGGAATCCTAAGCACCGGGCTTTTCCTTTTGCTGATTTGTATGCCTGAACCTGTGATAAGTAAACCCTTTTTAAAACTGCATCGGATTCCTGAGTTTTCATCCATTCCTCGCCGGCGGAGATAGAAGGGAACTCGCTTCCTGGCACTGTCAGGGACCCGGCGAGCTCCCCAACACCAAACCCCTATTTTTTTTTATCAGATTTAGTATTTGTATGACAAACTTACTAAATTCTAATAAGTATTCTATAAACTTGGTATTATTTTTAATTTTTGTTTGTGAGAAAACAGATTGTCTGAAGAAGATAAGAAATACATATTAAGAAATATATATTAGTTAATGGTGTAATTAGGATCTGAACCTAACAGACTTTAGTACTGCCACCAAAGCCTATTGATACTATAACCTTTTAAATATACACTGTTGACATTCAAAACTGATTAGTTTAATGTGTTTTGTGCAGGACAAGAGAGATACTACTGTGGACTGGGTGCTTGTCTGTTCTTTGACTAACCCAGGTCCTGTCCTTGGCCCTAAATGTTCTCCTGAACACTGCCAGGAGTGATTTGTGAGCACCGAGCCAGTAAGCAAGGCCTGAGCATGCATAGTTATGATCAAAATGACCAAGATAAAATAAAACAAAATATTCTCTGCAAAGCACAGTTGCAAAAAGCCTCTATTTTACATATATAAGAGAAAATGCTTTATTCTGTTAAAAACATAGAATTATATTTTTAATTTTAGTTGCTCATCTTATTGTCCCTTCTCTTCTGTCAAAGAAATAGAGAAAAAAGAAATATTTATTGTACTTCAAGCTCTTGTCTGAATATACTTTCCTCTCTTTTCACTACAAACTAGACTAAATATTTCTAAATGTCCACATTAAGAAATGTTAATAGTAATGAATAAACCATACCTGAATACTCTAAGCAGATCTCACATTGTTAATGGACCTCACAGCCTACTGATATAAATGCACCTTCACAAGCTCATGACTTGATTATTTCATGCTAAGCACACCTTGGATGTTTCTGATACTATCAAATAAAGAACTAACTTTTCTGAACATTGATGTTAGAAGACCATCATAATGAACTTTCAGGGCACTGTATTTTTATAAGAAGATATAAATGAAATAGGTCAAAAATGAGGCACATGAGTGGCTGGGAAAAATATCTCCAGTAGTTTATACAACTTTAGCTTCCCTGACTATACAGTTTCCATATAAGGAATAGTAACTTTTCAAGCCAGCAGGCCTGGACATATTTCTTGGCCTTATAATTCTCACAGTTCTAGACATTCCAAGGTAGAGGGTCATTCAAACAGAGTTGTAATTTCTTGTGTATATTTATTTCCAAAGTATCTTATGCATAGTTTCCCAATGATATCATATTTGGAAGCTAGGGGAATTCAGGCTGGGTTATTTTTTCAGGCATGCCTAGGAGAATCAGACAAGAGAACTTCCTGAGCTTCTCAAGGAAAAGTTCTGACATGAACTGGACACTAGGAATGTCTACTACTGTGTGCAGTTCACTTCAATTGCATCAGTTGTCCCAGAGATAATATAAGAGAAATAAAATATGTTAATGAAATGTAAAGAGTAAGTGTTTGAGGTCACTGCCATGTTTGGCTTGCATGACATGCAAACAAACTTGGTAAAGCAGTGAAACTCTGCTCTAGTCTTAGCTAGCAGAGTCTGAGAGTAATATGCTGATATCTCTTAGCACCCAAGGGTCTTCTGCATATCTTACTCATCATAAGGACAACTTTGAGTGTACCCTCACTGTCACAGTGCTTTATGGCTTCATCTGTACAAGAAAGTGAATTACCAAGATGATGACACTTTCTGGTTCGACCTGATGATACTAAAAATTAGTATCACCAGACTTGCTTGTCAATTCTTAAAAATATTCCAATAGTATGTATACTTTTATATCTTTAGCTGAAATTTAAAAAAGCAAAACATTCAATAAAATGAAATGGAAAGATTGAAAATCTTATACAGAAACACAGCTAATGATTATGAGACTAAGACAGTAAGGATAGTTTAGTAAAAAATGTTCCTCATATGTGTATATTTATATATACACATATATACATATATCCTGATGAAATAGTTTGAGGCTCTTTATGTTCCTGGAGGTGAGAAGATGTCCTTGGGCTACACTAGCATGTGACAGGACATATGGAGTTGTTACTGGTGCCTGCTCCAGCAAATCAATGAACAATTGGAAGACAAGTGATACAAGTGAAGTGATATATATATATATATATATATATATATATATATATATTCATCATAGATAACAAAAAGGTCACTCTCTCTACTGATCTAGCAACTATATTATTAACCAGTCATTTGCTCTGCCCTTATTCAACATATCTTTTTCTCAGCACTGGAGTGCACTGGTGAATAAAAGAAATTGGATCCTTGTCTTCTTGAAACTTAGTATTTCCTTATGGAAGAAACTTGATAAAAAGTATAGAAAATTCATTAGAAAATTCTGTGATAATTTAAAATAAACAAAGTGCTAGTAAGAAAAAGAAAGTTTGCTAGGCTAAGGAGATCAGGAGTTTGAAAGTTAGAGTTAAGTTCTGATAGAGGTTTGAATTTGAGAAGACTTTAAGAAGGTAAGAAAATTAGCTAAACAAGTATACGGGGCAGAGCAGACATAGGCATCAAGGGATAGGAAGTAATTATAACAGCCGTGACTTCTCGCTTGAGGAGGCAGAGAAACCATTGCAGAGCTTTCTCCACAAGAGTCACGACTTTATTTTGTTTCTAAATTCCAGAACTATTAAAAACCATTAGATTTTTGAAAACTATGTTCAAACCCATAAAGTACAAGTACAGTGTATATTTATGTAAGCTATATCTAATTCTTATTGTTATCAAACCATCATTAGATACTGTATTTAGATTTTCTAGTTGATAGAAAAGAATTATTACTTTATCATATCCCCGATAATACTAAAGTATAATTAAAGACGCTTAAGAATTTAATTTTGCTGCACTTATTAAATACCCGTCTGTACCAGAATTGTACTAGATACAACTAGAGAAGAATCCAAAGAAGAGAAAGATAAAACTTTCAATTGTGTCACTTAATTTCACTCAATGAAATGCTTCTCCGCCAAGCAATGAGAGACATAACTCAGTTTCTCAAAGTTTTGGCAAGCAATATACGAGATAATATGCCAAACTTCTTGAGTGGTGTACACACATATTATATTTGGTCATTTAACAAGTGATACATATCTCTTAGCTAAATCAATAAAATATATCATTATTTTTAAATAAGTCTAAGTGAAGCCAGTTATATACTCAGTTTGCTGTTGAACAAGTTAAATATATGTCTGTACCCCCAGAAGAACGTCTAAACTTCAGAAAAGAAATATGAAATGTGTTTGGAGGGTTGGGGAGACAGTAGTGAGGATAGTGCTTGCCTTGCACATGGTCTACCCAGGTTTGATCCCCAGTACCCAATGTAGTCTCCAAATCCCACCAGGAATAATCCTTGTGCAGAGGTCACTGCACATCACTGAGTGTAGACCCCCAAAAAAACCTGAGTGTTTGGAGAGTTTGTGCAGCAAGAAATTTAAGTCTAAGTGTACCGAAACTACAATTTTTAAATGACATTCATAAGGGGAGTTTCTAGTACACCTTTTGGTCGTGTAAATATCATAAAATATCATTATGACATGTATGTAGTCAATAATGATGATACAGGCAAAGGCTAAAAATATCAACTCTTTCATTAAATTTTTGAGAATCTATTCTTTTTTAAACTAAAACAACAAAGAGCATAAACTATACTTGGAAAGTTTAGATTTAGTTTTTTGCTTTGTGACTTTGATCAAATTACAAAACCTGCAGAGCTTTGACATAGGGAAAAGTCTATCAAGCTTTATATACAGAGGCATTTGTGTGCAGAGGATTGCCAAAGTGTATTACAGAAGCAGCTGCTGCCACCTGATAATAAGTTCAGCCAGAGCTAAGAGGACATTATACCATTTTCCAGGGATCTACTAAGTTGTGCTTATGGCTACAGTATGGACTAAAGATTAGAGCCAAACAACTACTCAGGCACTCAGCCAAAATACAGAGCACTTCTGAACATATCTAGCCACTCTACATTCTATCCTCATCCTCTGACTACATATCTTCATGTTGCAAGGACTACATCTTACAAGATAAAGTACAAAGGTTACAAAGAACACAAGAAAGCTACTTTGCACAAAAGCAAAAATACAAAGGATCCTGGAAGCAACATAGCTATGATGCTCAATTAACTGGTAGTTCACTTAGCAAATAAAATTCCCTTTATTTGATGTACTTTCAGTGTTGTTTATGAGCTATATCCTACTTAGAACTATGAACTCTTCAATTATTTGCCTTACTTTATGAATCATTTATCTAGTCAATCTAATATTCTTCCCTTATGCATCTTAATACTTCAATTAACTATTATGAGTCATTTGTTATTTGTATACCAGAAAACTGCTTTCCAAGTTATTACTTATTGGTCATAATCAATTAGGGAAGTTTTTATACTATGTCTGTCTTATATAAATACACTGGTAAAGTTCAGCGCCTATGATTTCTGACAATTAAATTGTTCTGTCACTTGGGAACTCTCATTAATCTCAACTTGTCATCCTTGTTTATGCAGGTTATAATGGGCTATGTGTGTGAGTGAAGCTAGACACTAAAAGGCTTTGGGTTTTTAACTCTTTTGGTGCAAGTAAAATTAAAGTGCTTCTTAAGGTGGTGATTTTGATTTGTACAGTTTGAAGGAATTGTTTACTGGTTAGAGGCCCATCAACTGCATCATAATAAATTACAATCTCTATGTAGATTTTGAATTAAGGAGAAAGAAAACATAACTGACTCCTAGCCCACTAAATTTTTGATATCTATTTATCCAGAAAAGGCAATCTAGGAGAAGAAAACTGAATTGCACAATTCTGTCTTGATTGGTCATCTTTTCAAAATTCTCACTATAACTGTTGGATAAATGTCTATAAAAATAAAAAGCAATGTGTAGTCAGAATGTTCCAAGGGAAAAGTTTAGATGTCAAGTGCCATTGATGAGGATTTGATCCATGACAGGAATTTAAATGCAGGGGGTTGTTAGGAGGACCACTACAGTGTTGGTATTAAGATGTAATTTATTGGGTATCATTATTTATGATGTGAATTATGCAAACAGTGAATTAATTAAATTCAGGTGTCCCTACATCTAGCAAAACCTCTAACGATAATTAAATTATACCAAGTGACCCAAGTCAACAGATTAGAAATCTGAACTGAAATATAAGAGCTTTAATAAAGTCATAAATCACTGTAAAGGAAATAGTAGGAATTATTTTAAATCAAGAATGTGCCTGAAAAGAATATGTAATAGTAGAGCTGATGAAAAATGTATCTGGACTAGAACTGCAAAGAATAAGGAGAGATCAAATTCCCAGGTGAAGCTTCTAATCAGAAGCAAAATCAAAATTTGAGAAAATTAAAAAAAATAATTTGAGAGTTCAGATTCACCACTTTCGACTTCACAAGAAAACTCAATTAGTCTCATATTTGTTAACTTACAATATCCTATAATATTAAACAAGTAAAGGGAGACAATTCTTTCTTTGGACTCAGAGCTTTGTAACTTTGAGTTTTCTGTTGAGTGTAATATATCAGGGTAGATTCTTAAAAAGTAAAAGGGTATTTTGTTCAAGGGCTTTACTTACAGGATGGAAATAGAATCACTGCTTAGTACCAGAAATGCTTTATTAAGAAATTTTGATTTCACATTTTCCATTTTGTTTTCTCTGTACTATGTTCTCACTGGTGTTCATCCTGTACTATTAGAGCTAATGCTGACAGAGTATCTGTTACATCCTAACTCATATCACATTCTCATTTATCTATACAACAATTCCTAGAAATTACTCCCATTTTATAGACTGGAGATATCAATAATGTCTCTCACTAGGCTAAGGCAGGCGTATGAATGGCCACCACCTACTATTGGATCCCAACCTGAATCACTCCATTAGCTGCCTCCATCTCTGTGCCTTAGTGGCCCTTCAACTTTATCACCACTTTTCCCATATTTACCAGTTTAGAATCTGAGAACCTTCATGATTGTCATGAAATATCATCTATAGTGCCCATTACTTGACAACA
Organism: Cryptotis parvus; assembly: GCA_021461705.1. NCBI lineage: Eukaryota > Metazoa > Chordata > Mammalia > Eulipotyphla > Soricidae > Cryptotis > Cryptotis parvus. The sequence continues at coordinate 26,364 of JAJIBD010002935.1, forward strand.
AAAATTACATTGTGTATATTCTGAAATTCCTAATGCAAAGTAATGATTCATAATATTGAAGACAGTGAAATAAAGAAGCAAATGAAAAATGGAACTGCTGAATTCAGTGGAACTGATCAGTTTATGAAAATTAGGTTCAGAAATGCAATGAAATACCAGATAGGAAAATCTTGAGGCTTTTGCAGTTTTACTTGAACAAATAATTTACCTTATTTCAACATCCATTCCTCATTTAGAAAATGAGAAGTGTTAGCCAATGAACTGTTATCTTCGCTTACAGTTCTATATCTTCATTTTAAGGTGTTTCTTACCAGCTCCATGAGTAATCATGCTAAACCTGTCTTGTACTAAAACCTCTTCCATGTATCAAGCACTTTGTATACATTATCTCCCTGTGATCCTAACAACTCTGTTAGAATAGTATTATCATTCTTGTTCAAGAGAAAGTGAAATTTAGCAGGTTTACAAGCTCAAGGTCATGGGGTCATTGAGTATCACCAAGACAATCCTTAACTCAGACATTTAGAAATTTGAAAGTCACCAAACCTTGAGAACTGTAGAAATTCTTTGCTATATGGCTTCTTAGAAAGTGCAAAGCACTGTCCCATGACCCTGAAAAGTTTCCAAAGTGATTTATTTAATCAATAGGGACCTGGAATTTAAGAAAACGAAAGAATTTGAGATGTGATTTTGAGATTATCCTAGTTCACAGACACAAAAAAATTTCCAACCCTGGGCAAGTATCTCTCTCAAACACAAAAAAGTTAGATGACTGCAAACCTGTCAACACTTGGCTATTTCTATCATTTCTCCCAAGATCCATCCTCCAGAGCATTGTTTGTTTATTTGATTGCTGTTTAATCGTCCCCTCCTTCCATGTCCTCATCTAGCTGTATCATGTGCTTTAACTCTTGCCTTACTAACACAAGTACAGCTCAGTAAGTATAGACTCTAACTTTCCATTTCTGTCCAGTTTTAGTCTCTATAACAGAGTGGATCCCATAGATTAAACCTCCCTTTCATTTTACTTATCATATTTTCAATAGTCAGTGTGCACTTTATGTTAATTCTGCTGTCCTAAATGTGTCAGCAAAGCCACATACAATTCAACCATCGTTTTTTTTTTTTTGCTTTTTGGGACACACCCAGCAATGCTCAGGGGTTACTCCTGGCTCTGCACTCAGGAATTACTCCTGGCGGTGCTCAGGGGACCATATGGGATGCCGGGGATCGAACCAGGGCTGGCACAGGCCGGCTGAGTGCAAGGCAAACGCCCTACCCGCTGGGCTATCGCCTCCGCCCCGGATTCAACCATCATTAAACTGGAAATCACTCTAAAAGGTCTTCAGTCCCACACCAGACTGGCAATTGGCTGGAAAAAATATCATGGTGCTGTGGATGAAAAAGGTGAGCAGAAAAGTCTTATATCTTGTATTAGGAGGACTCTTCAAATAATAGTTCTGAATCAGTACAAGAAAATATAAAAATCAGGTTCAAGTCAGACTGAGAATTCCCAAGATACAGTACCATTAGCTCCAAGCCTATGAGTTAGAATTTACTCATATTTTGAACAAGATTATTTAACTTTAGAGAAATCTAGTGATAACATAGTAGAGTGCAAAAATCTGCATTCAAATCCATATTCTTCCAATTCCAAGTCTAGATTATAAATCTCCAAATTTCACTTTATATCCTGGCAGATATTTGAACATCTAAGACTGATCTTGGGGTTTGGTTTTCAAGATTGATAGAGACTAGATAATCATCAACATCTCTAGATACCTCCTCTTGGCCCTACTGAGCAGGTGCACTGGGTCTATCCATGTTTGTTAGTTAAGGGATAGTATGTTAACGTGAGGCCAGAGTCAAGGGGGAGAGTAGGAGTGCTATGTTTCAATATGTTCTTTGAAAGTCCTGTTATTTGAAAAAGCTGTACAGTGTCAGAGCTGAGTAGAAATCCAGCTGTGAACAGCACTCTGAAAAGTGTTGATAGGATCTAGGCCGTCTAGCTGTGAGGGGCCAGGAAGTGTTTGGAAGAAATGACAAGCAGCTTGCTCTCTCAAGCTTATGCCCTTGTACATGTCCTTCTTCCTGCTTTATCCAATCTGGAGAAGCCCATGTTCTCTCTTGAACATATACTCCTCTCTTTCTCCCCCCTTCACATCTTTCTAAGTAAATATTGTTCAATAAAAAATACCTTGCTTCACTTAAAAAATTAAAAAGAAGTGACAAACACTGACAGTATCCCCTTACCCTCCCCTACAGCTTTGGTCAGGGCTAATCAAAGCACATAGCCTGAACCACTACAAACCCAGCCTTATGCCTTAGTAGGAACCTTGACCAATAGCACTAATCATAATAAACAAAAATAAAAATTGTCAAAGGTGCAGAAAAGCACTAAAAGCTACAGAGAGAGAAAAGAAAAGGAAAGAAAACAAAAAGAAAAGAAAAGAAAGTTATGAAATTTGCCTATAAATGGATGGACATGGAGAGGATTATGCTGAGTGAAATTAGCCAGAAGGAAAAGGACAGATATAGAATGACTGCATTTATTTGCAGGATTTAAAAAAGATAGCATGATGCCAACAACCAAGGCCAGACAAAACATGGATCAGGAGGTCTTGTCAGTGGGTAGAACCTACTGTAAATGTGGGAGTCAGAGGTCGAGCAAAACAGAGAAAGAACAGGGTACTAATAATTATTGTAAATGATAATACCAGTGTAGAACTGAGCATTGAAAGTAGGCAAAAGGAAATACATGATAACCTCTAACTGTATGTATTGCAAGCCACAGTGTGTAAAATTAGAGAGAGAGAGAAAGAGAGAGGAAGAGAGAGAGATAAGTGAAAATTGCCTGCCATAGGCGCAGGCTGGGGGGAGGAGGAAAATCATGGAACATTGGTGGAAGGAAATGGGTACTGGTGGAGGGATGGGTGCTGGAACACTGTATGATTGAAACCCAAACCTAAATATGATCACTTTTGAAACTGAATATCTCACAGTGGTGTAATAAAAATTTAAAAATATGTTAAAAGAAAAGAAAGAAAAGGAACAGAAAAGAAAAGAAAAGAAAAGAAAAGAAAAGAAAAGAAAAGAAAAAGGAAAGAAAAGAAAAAGAAAGGAAAAAGAAAAAAGAAAAGAAAAGAAAAGAAAAGAAAAGAAAAGAAAAGAAAAAAAGAAAAGAAAAGAAAGAAAGAAAAGGAAAAGAAAAGGAAAGGAAAAGAAAAGAAAAGAAAGAAAGGAAAAGGAAAGAAAAGAAAAGAAAAGAAAAGAAAAGAAAAGAAAAGAAAAGAAAAGAAAAGAAAAGAAAAGAAAGAGACAGCCTCTGGACCACAATCACAGCTTAACCCTATGATAATACCAGAGGTGACAAACTAGAAAAATCCCTTGGTCTCTCAACCAGTCTTATTTAGTCAAAATAAATAGTTCTTATTTAGTCAAAGAGTGAAAGTGAGTATGGAATTGGTTATCTTCTCAATCAAGAAATAGTATAGAAAATGATATTTATCCATATAGTAGAATCAGTAGAGGCTTTGAAATTAGAGAGACTTGATTTAACATTAATGTTCAAACAACACTTTGGGGGTAAGAGGACACACCCAGCAGTACTCAGATATTACTCCTGAGCCTGCTCAGTAAACTCCTGACAGTGCTTGCAGGATCAGGTGCAGTCTTGGGGATCAAACAGGGGCCAGCCACAAGCAAAGCAAGTGCCTCAATTTCCATACTATCTCTAGTTCCTGACACACATTCCTAATGGGCTATTTAATTCCCCTAAATATGTTTCTTTACCTCTAAGGAGTACAATAAAAATTTTCATTTAGTATTTTAGCAAAACTAAAAGGAAAAACAAATTTGCACACAGTGGACTTCCAAAAATGTTCATTTTATCACTCCTCCCCATATGTTGGACTAAACATCCATTTTCTATGAGGAAATCTCATAGGTCTGGAAAAGACAAGCCAGGTGAAAAGGTATGACATCAATGGATATTTTAAAACGTAATGTAGATTTCCACTGGAGACGCCATCAGGAAAGGTGACTGGGTTACACAGGAACATTTGGGAAAGTGCTCAGAAATATTCTCAAGGTTTGTTTTTCTTTTTGTTTTTTTTTTTTTGCATTCCTAGACCACTTTAAGCAAGCACCAATGGACAATATTATAAACATAAGTACATCTAACACCAGCTGACTTGGATTCTGGATTTTAATCAACTCTACTCAACACTGTCAGTATATAAACTTACATGTACATAAAAATTTTGGAAACTGTTACTTCATATTTATCTACAAAAAATCCTACAAGTGCTATTATTTGTGTTCTATCAATAATCTGTGTCAAGTAACACACAGTTCAACCTTAGCTGGTATAAGAATACAAGAGCATATTATAAGGGCAAGAGAAATGGAAAGGGGTCAAAGTATACGCTTTTCACTCAGCTGACCATGACCTTGACCCATCTTAGGCACCATATGAGCATCAATCTGTATAGCAGAAGGGTCTGCAAATGTTTAATGTAGCCTAGATAATCACAGCACCACCTCTTCTTTCCCTTATGATGGTAGGAATCCCTGGGATATGCTCTGTAGCCTCCAGATCACCCCCTTCTCCCCTTCCGAAAAAAAATGCTCTATGTTTTAGGTGACTAAAGAATACAGTTCAAGTTCAGTCAATGTGAATCTCAGAAGATGCTGTGCCATCAGCTGTCACTGAGTGTTCCTGTGCTGGCTATGTTGCATGATTTGCACCTTCAGACTTTGTTAAGAATCTCAGTGGATTGCCAGGCTGGAGATATTAGCGTGAGAGAGATTGAGAATCTGCTTCTGGAATAACACAAGAAATCATCTGGTGACAATTCAAGTGGTTTACTAGCAGACACAGTTCCAATTAAGTGAAAGATCAGGTAACATTAGTGTGATTTGAGGCCTGTGATACTTTCTGGGAATAAAGTGAATAATGTAGTTGGCACCTGGACCCAAATTAAAGAAACATGGTAACCCCAAATAATGACTACTTGGGATGTAGTCATTATGCAAAAGTCTGGATACCCCTGAAAGAAAAGCAATTGACTTCCACTACAACTCTCTATCCCTAGATAAGAATGGTCTTTACATACCTAAAAAGTTCACTGATTTCCAGGGGTAGAGAGATAGCATGGCAGAAGGGTACTTGCTTTGCATACGACTGATTCAGGTTCTACCCTTGGAACTATGTAAGGTTCCTGTGATCCCTGAGAACAGCTAAGTATGGACCCCCAAAAAAAAGCAAAAACCTTTTTTTTTTCTAATTTACCTTGTGTCAGTCATAGAGTGCTTATAAGCTGCAACTTTGTGTTTCAGGCTAGTGATTAGCAGCTGGAAATCAGAATCTGTTTTAAATGTCTTTGTCTCCGTCAACCTCGACTTTCAGAGAGTTTCACCAATAGCAAGAGGCAAATTATGAAAATTTAATAGAAATTAATGGACTAAGCACACAAAAGCACAGAAAATGAATAATTGAAGTCAAAAGTTGAAATAGTCGACCTGTAGAAGAAATTAAGAGGAAACAATGTTAGAATTATTCTGTTTCTGGAGGAGTGGAAGAAAAAGGAAGTCAGAGGCCCTTTATTCAAAGATTGCTGTCAGAAAACCCCACTTCCTTAAGGAATTTATTAGAGAGATTGAGAGGCCACATTACTCACATACACCAAAATGCCCCATGGAAAATAAACCTGAGCATTCCAAGTCAAACCAACAAGATAAATAACTAAAGAAAAATAATCCAAAATGTAGAGGAGGTGGAAAGATTAATTGGAGTGAAGAGAATAGAGAGGAGGCCCAAACTCTGGAATAAAAGAAAACGGTTTTTCAAGAATTCTTCTAAGAATTTGCAAAACACTGTTCAGGTAAGAAAGAAAAAATTATCTATCGGAATTACCCCAAATTATCCACGGATATTAGATCTGGTCACCATCCAATCCTATATGAAAGAAATCCTTATTGCTGCTTTAGATAGAAAAGTTGATTGAATCAGTTATATACAACCACACTCCTTTTAATTAACCTTCAGGCCTATTGGGTCATGGAGTGTAGATTGCTTTGTTTTATTAGCAACCACCAATATTACCATGTCAGGACTGCAGAGAACGCAAACAAGTATAAGAAATTCATTATTGTCACATCTCTTCATTATTAATAAATGAGGAGATATTTGAAATAAAGATATTTCAACCAACATCCTATTTTGAGAGAAAAAAGGTTTAGCATTTCTTTAAAACAGGGAAATGTTTGACAACACAGGTGTCATAGCAGGTGGTCATCTATGACTAGGGGGTCAAATTCAATTTGATATCTATTTTCTTTGGACTATCTAAGAGTTGCTTGTCTGCAGTAACAGAAAAGCTGAGGAGCTACAGTAATGATTATGATCCAAAGACTTAAAATATCTAACCCTTTGCAAATGTCATCTAATCTTTAGGCCTCCTAATCCATAACCCAATGTTACCTTGCATGTTCTGGGTTCAATCCTAGCACTGAAAAGCAAATCACCTGACCTTTACAGAAAAAAAAAATCTGTTGACTCTGCCTTAGAAGAAAGCATCCTAGCCCTCAAAAATGAGGATGGCTTTTCTAATATCATTTGAATAATAAAGGTATGCTAATGGCAAAAGGCAGCAAGATGATTTGTCATGACAGTGACAACTTACGGTACTTTAGTGGAGAAGCAGAGAGTACAGGTTGCTGGGCAGGAGGTTTGCCTGGAACACCAAGGGGGTGGATGCAAAATTCTCTATGGAGGAGGTCTATTTAGTGTCAGGAAAAAAATAGAGATAAAGAGAAGGAAAGGCGGGGAGAGAGAGAGTGTGTATGGGTGTGTGTATGAGAGAGAGTGTGTGTGTGTGTGTGTGTGTGTGTGGGTATGTGTGTGTGTGAGAGAGAGAGTGAGAGAGAGACTGAGGGAGAGATGCAGAGAAAGAGGAAGCAATTAGTAGAGGCATTGAGTGCTTTTGTCTGCCTCAAAGTGTTTCTCTCGCCTGCTCCTTCTGCACATTTGAATGTTTTATTTCTTTGACCCTCCGAGCATTACCAAACAGTTATTATCTGAGCTTCGAACAAACAATTATTCCAACTTCTAATTTATATTTCAATCATTTTAACTACTGATCTTATGATCACATCCAGGCTCTGATCACATTAGTGTCTATTAACTATGCAGCAACCAATAAAATCTGCATGAGAGACTTATTCCATATATACTCCCTTAGCGCAATTTATTAAAATAATGTAGACTATTAACGTTTAAACTAAATGTAATATATATATTTAATATAAAAATTCTCATTACTGTGATTAATAAAATTTTTAGTGTAAGCTGATATTTAGTTAGAGAAAATGAACAAGTTAAGCCAACTGAACTATTTCACTTACGTTAATTTAATTAAATATGACTTTTACATTATGTAGGATTAGGCACATACTACTGATAATTCTAACATATTTAAGAAGTCTCAAGGTAAACCCCACCTATCAAAGTTATAATCAAATTGTCAAAGGTCACTCTAATAGATATACTGACACCTCTCACTGAAGTCCTCCTCCCACCACCACAATCACCCACACATTTTTTTTACCTAGAACAATATGCTCTCAGAAATTAAAGAATTTTATATGTAATAGAGCAACACTGCTCTGCTTCCTAGTTAAAAGCATCATCTATGGCTTTTATTATTTTTGAACACATCATGACTGGTATATGTGTGCATCTGTGTATGAGTGTGTGCCTGTATGCGTTCATGTATGTGTGTTGGGTTGTGATGAGAGGGTTGGTGGTGTAAGATTTACAAGGAAGAGAAAGGGACATATACACAGAAACTCAGAGGCAAACAAAGATATAGAATCTTATAATGATTCTTTGAGTTTTCTCTATGTAATAGAGATGTTCCATATGTTGATTTCTTGAAACGTGCTTGTCAAATTTTACTTTCTTCCACTGATGGAGACATAGAACAGTGGGTATGATGTTTCACCTAGAAGAGCTCATTCCTGGCACCATTGAGCACTTTCACGTGTGGCTCAAAACAAAATTGACGAACAGCAAAGTTTATTTTCTTCATTCTTAATTCTTTCTTGTGGAATTCTCTAGATAGGCGTTGACATAGCTGAGTAAATAATTATTCCTTGTAAGTCTTGATTTCTAATCCTTGCCATATAAAGGTTGTCAAAAAATGCATATTTGCAGGGTTTTGTAAATCCCAATGAGTATTGAAAATAAAGTACTTTTAATAATGTATGATTTGACACAATTTAATGTCTTTAACATGATGTAATCATGATATTTTCAATCATAATGGAGACAGTGATTCCTAATACAATATCACTGCTCCTTGAGTATTATTCAGAGTGAAATGAGTCAAAAGGAGAGAGGCACATAGAGAATGTGGGTATAGAAAAATATATCATGAGGTTAATTCCAAAGGACAGTAGAAACAAGGGCCAGGAGGACTGGTCCAGGATTGCAAACTTGCCACAAGTGGATGGGAGAAGGCTGTTAGGATAAAGAAGGGACTGCTATGACAATGACATTTAGAAATGATCACTCTGGACAAAAACTGAGTGCTAAAAGTAGGTAGAGATATACATGATAACCTTTCAGCGTCTATATTGCAAACCATAGTGCACAAAAGGAAAGAGAATGGAAAAAAAGTGTCTGCCACAGAGGGAGGCTGGGGTGGGGTGACAGAAGGAAAACTGGGGATACTGGTGTTGGAATGAAATAGTGAAGGGACAAGTGTTCAAGTGTTGGAATAACATTGTATGACTAAAACCCAATCATGAACAACTTTGTAACTGTGTATCTCACATTGGTTCAAAAAAAATATCACTGCTCCTCTAGATGATAAGACATGCATGAGTGTTGAGTTCAGAATTTGGGAAGACTCTGAAACATTTAAGTTTCAGAGTAAGGGAAAGTATAAAGATTCACTTCTCTAGACACAAAAGAGGATTTTGTTTATATTGTCCCAAGTCACTAACTAGGCTATAGAGGTATATTTCTAAAAAGGTACTATTGGCAAATCTGCCATCACTTGTATCACTTGTATAATTTGTCTTCCCTTTGTTCATCAATTTGCTGGAGAGAGCACCAGTAGTAACTCCATACGTCCTGCCCCGTGCTAGTGTAGCACGAGGGCATCTCCTAGCTCCAGGAACACGAAGAGCCTCAAACCATTCTTTCAGGTCATGGGAATGAGGTCTATAATTGTTACTGGTTTTTGGCATATCAAATACAACACGGGTCGTTTGCCAGGCTCTGCCGTGCAGGTGATATTCTTTCAGTATTAGGCTCTCATCTCATGCATTTATAGATGAACCGTGTGGCAATGGGGAGAGATCAGTTTTTCTCTTGGGTGGAGTTCTGACGAGCTGTGGAGTCCAGATGCTGAAAATGGCGGCCCCTCATGCATGTTATGGGCCCTCATCCATCTACTGGGATGGCGGGCCAGGGTTAGAAACCGTCTTCCCTCCCAGACACCTCATGATCAGCTGAGCACAGAGAGAGCTGGTGGCAGCTCTGCCCCGTGTATCTGTGTCTAATGTCTGCCATATCACTATAAATATAATCACTTTCATAGAATAAAATCTAAAATAACTGAACCTACTTCTAAAAACTCTCATTCTCAAAAATATACCAAGAGCTCTGATGTTTGATGATCTGACTTCATTGCCCAAATCAAGGTGCCTCTGACTCTGCTGTTGAAGAGGGAAAAGAATTATGTAAAGACAAAGCGCTACTGTTTCGTTCTGAGCACACACTATTGCCATGCTGATACTGGAAGAAGAATCAGAACCTAGTCTGAATTATCACCCAATCTCCTTAATAAATGTAGACAGGAAAATCTCAAGAAAGGTGCTGGCTAATAGCCTGGAACAGATATTCCCACACCAAATTCATCCCAATAAGGTCGATTTATTTGGAAAGGACGTTAGGCAATAATGGGAAGCCATTATTAAATGCAGTGCAATGAACTTCTGGGGACGGCAGAGAGCCTGTGGCTGCCATTTCACATCCTTTCCTGAAAGTCTTTGATCACCTAACCTTCCGTGCCCCTCCCCTTCATTCAGCAATAATTTAAACTGAAGGCAGCATTGTTCAGGTAGAGCTCTTAGGACTAACAAGTCCTCCCCTTCTGTTCTATAACAAACTAGTTAATAGGACTTATGTCATCGCCTTTGTCAATTTCTCCTGCCCTATGACCCTTATTTTGTTTCAAAGTTTGGTTAGAAAAATTTCCTCCATCAAAAGACCACTGATTCTGGGATTCCATCTTTCTGTCAATCTAGTTTAAAGAGTTATTAGGAGTTAATATTATGATTCTCTCTGATTCAAATTCATGACCCAATCTATATTGGTAGAGAAATAGGACTTAAATTTTCTATACTTAGGATCCCCATCAATGAAATGGATATTATGTAATACAGGCTTCAATGAAGAGCTGCAAAAACACATTAATTGAAAAATTAAGATATTTCACCTCATAACTTCAATACATTTTAGTAACCATTGTCATTATCATTGCCATCATCATAATTATCTTTATTCTGTGAGTTATCCTTTGCATTTGAGAATTTGGGATCAAATATCACTTAAGATCCTCTTAGGAAGACATATAACATGTGATAGATGAAGCAGTAGACTGGATTTAAGATATCTGACTCTTTTAAACTGTACTATACAAATAACAAGTACTTGAAAATGATATTTTTTCAACTGCAGAGAACCAAACAATGGATCCCTATATGTTTTCAAAACCTCTTCTCTCAGTTTTGTTTATACTAGATGTGCTCATATGCTGTCATTAGTAAAGAACTATGCATTTGATCTGGAGTCAAAGTGATCTACTTTGACTGCAATTATGTCAGGCATTAACTGTTCTAGCAATAAAGACATAGAAATCCACCATGCAAATTAAACCATTCTATTAGCACACAAAGAAGCAAGCATTTGCTTTCTCACTTTTCTTCTCACTCAGACTTTGGCCCTTATGAGTCCCTATGAGCCACATGAAGCTAGAATGATTTTCCCAAGGTGCCACATATGATACACAAGTGACCATTGCTTATTTATTCCACATACAAAAATCAAGGCTGAGAAACTTTTAACCACCATGAACAAAATGCATCAAGGTCTGAGTGACAGAACTCAAGACCTCTCTAAAGGACACCATTTCATTAACATATCATTGTCCAGAAATAAGCCTGTAATCCGAACTTTGCCAAACTTATATAAAGTATATAAATAATTAATTTTCAGTAGCTTAACTGGGGAGACTCCTCTTTACCAAAATCCATAGAGTGCCAAGTGCTATCACATGATTATAACCTTTTAAATAGATAATTTGTGGTTTGGTTTTATTAATGAAAGACATCTGTGTTTGAAACATTACAGATATTTGCTTGGTTTCAGTTGCTGTTTGAGCTTGAATTTTGAAAAGCAGTTACTTCTTAATTCTACCCCGCATTTAAAATATGGCACACCTGGACAATCTGGTTCCCTCAGGGAATGCACTAACTCCGGATTGTTTCATGCATTTGAAGTCCACCATATGGAACAACTGTGTCATTAAAAAGGGCATTAAAAAGATTTGTTCACTCAACTAGGTTTAGACAGATAATAACACTTGGCACTTACACCGTGCCTTTCACCTGTCCATCTCAAAGTAAGCAATTTGTAAACACATATTGTTACGAACTCTTATAGGGCAAAGTTATATTAGCTTTTTCTCTCAGTAGAGAGCTGTTCCAATATGCCATACAGTAAGCTCAAATCCAAGAGAAAAAGGTGGTATAAAATGAAACAACAAAGTAGACCAGTCCAAGAATGTTATGTGCATATTCTCTCAGATAGCATCTACAACCTCTATCCTTCCAGGAAGGAGAAAAAAAAGTAAATCTTTATTTTTTCTTACATCATTTAGGATACACAAAAACAAAATTTTCATAGTAATTAGAAATAATATCCCTTAAACTAACTGTGAAAGAATTGTTCTAGATCTCATATGCACTTTCACTTCAGTAATTCTGGGTTTTTCTACAATAAGAATTTATGGGTCACTGTGTAATTTCAATTAGGTTCTCCATTGTTGTCACCATTTGCACAGGTAGGCTTAGGGATCTATTTCTCAATAGATCAGAACTCAAACTGTCTGGGTTGACTCATTATGGTTGCCTTCTAACCTACAAGGATTTTTTTTTTATCATTTTACTATGTGTTATTTATGTCTATGTATCCCTCCATATTAGTCTTTCTAATCATACAACATCTTCCTTCACTTTGTTTTCTGATTTCTTTACTTGTGTAACATGAAGGATTTCTGGGAAATAAATACAGCAAAGTCAAAAAATAAAATCTCAGCTTCAGACTATCTGTACATTGAATATTTTCACAGTGAAAAGCATAAATGAAAGTTAAAGTATTTACATAATTAAACACACTGGCAACATAGTACTTGTACATTTAAAAATTGGTAGCAATATATCATGAAATTCTACTTACGATAGAAAAGCCTAGCAAAAAGCATGTTCAACTGGTCATTCCTCAGATCCGTTATGATGAACAAAATAATATGATACGCTAACAACGAAAAGATCCTGTCAAAACCTTAAATACAAAAAACCAACACCGGACGTTTTAAAGTATTCTTCAGAATTACAAAAATAGTTTATACTAAAGTTATCTATGAACTATTTATACCTTTATTTTGTTAAAAATAGATCATCCTTAAAATATCTATCCTTAAACTGCCTTGAGGAGGAACATATTGATAACTATAGTGCTCAAATAAGTAGTTGATGCAAATAAAGTCATATTCCCAATCTGTGGGCTTTTATTTGTCACACTTGAAGTGAAAGCTCCTAACTCTGAGTTCTATTAGTATCTTTGCTTCCCTTATGTGTCATGTCCTTAACAGTGTAGAGATTCAGCTGTTCCTCCGAACCTTACAGCGTGAGCTTAATCCATTCTAACCGAGGCTTGAGTTTTTTTTACATAAAGCTATACAATATTCCCAACACCACTTGTTAGAGGCTTTTCTTGGTAAGGGATATTTTTTGTTCCCTTGTCAAAAAGTAATGATCATAAATTTGAGACTGTGTGTCAGTATATTCAACTCTATTCCATTGGTCTGTGAGTCTGCCTTTATTCCAATTACTACCACTTTGTAATATAATTTGAGTTGGGGAAGATGATACCTCATATTTTATTTTTACCAAGGATTAATTGCTTTAGCTATTCTTGGGGGTTTATTGTTTCATACGAATTTCAGGAGTGTTTGATCAATTTCTTTGAAAAATGTCATGGGTATCCATATAGGGACTGTGCTGAATCTATATAATGCTTTGGGGAGTTCTGCCATTTTTACAATGTTGATCCTCCCAATCCATGAGCAAAGGATGAGTTTCAAATTCTTCATGTCCTCTTTTATATCTTGAAGTAGTGTTTTGTACTTTTCTTCGTTCAGATTCTTTACATGCTTAGTTAAGCTGATTCTGAGGTATTGCTATTCTGAGGCACAATTGTGAATGGGATTGTTTTTTTAAATATAATTTTCTACTCTTTTGTTACCCGGTACCCATCTGATCCACTTGTATCACTTGTCTTCCCATGGTTCATCGACTTGCTCAAGCAGGCACCAATACTGTCCCCCATTAGTTGGGAATGAGGTCCATCATTGCTACTGTTTTTTGGCATATTCAATACACCATAGGTAGCTTGCCAGGCTCTGTCGTGGCTCTGGGTTCACCCCAAGGGGCCCAGCCTTTTTCTATGTGAGACCATCAACCATTCAGGGTCCACGGGGCAGAGCCCAGAGTGTGGACAAGCCTGTCTCCTATCTGCCACCTGACAACGAAGCTGCGCTGATACGGGGTTAAAACCCAAGATATGCAAAGCACTGGTAGAACTTTATATGAAAAAATCCAACCCCATCAAAAAAAGGGAGAAGAAATGAGCAGAAACTTCCTCAAAGAAGAAATTCAAATGGCAAAAATACATATAAAAATGTTCATCATTAATAATCAGGGAATATTTATAAAGCAAAACAACAATGATATATTATTTCACACCATAGAGACTGGCACACACCCAAGAGAACAAGAACAAGTGCTGGCATGGATGCAGGGAGAAAGGGACTCTCATTCATTGTTGGTGGGAATGGCAACTGGTTCAGCCCTTTTGGAAAACAATATGGATATTAATCCAAAAACTAGAAATTGAGCTCCTATTTTACCCAGCAACACCATTTCTGGGAATAAAAATCTGGGTCCAAAAACACACAGCAGAAACACCATCTGAAATTCTATGTTCATTGCATCAGCAATCACAATAGCAAGAATCTGAAAACATGAGTCCCCGAGAACAGATGACTGGATAAAGAAAATATGGAACATGTACACAATAGAATACTATACAGCTGTTATGAAAAATGAAATCATAAAACTTTCCTAAAATTGGATGGAGATTAGTATCATGTTGAGTGAAATGAGCCTGAAGAAGAAAGAGAGATACAAAATGACTTCATTCATTTGTGGGTTTTAAAGAAAAAGTTTGGTGGGAATGCCAACTGGTCCAGCCCTTTTGGAAAACAATATGGACATTCCTCCAAAAACTAGATATTGAGCTCCCATTTGACTCAGTAATACCACTACTGGGAATATACCGTGGATACCAAAAAACACACAGCAGAAACACCATCTTCACTTCTCTATTCATTGCAGCTCTGTTCACAATACCCAGAATCTAGAAACAACTAACCCAACAACAGAAGACTGGATAAAGAAACTATGGTACATATACACAACGGAATACTATGCAACTGTTAGAAAATATGAAGTCATGAAATTTACCAGCAAATGGATGGGCATGGAGACTATCATGCTGAGCAAAATTAGTCAGAGGAAAAGGACAGATATCGAATGACTTCATTCATTGTTAGGATATAAATATATACCAGTGTTCTACTAATTGTGGGAAATACTAATGCCAGACTAGAACTAAGCATTGAATGTGCAGAAAGGGATTTACATGATAACCTCTAAATGTCTTTAGGGTAAGCCAGAATGTGTAAGGGAGAGAGAGACAGACAGGCAGGCAGGCACACAGATAAAAAGGAAAAGGGCCTAACAAAACAATTGGAAGCAAAGATAAGCATATAGGACAACATGAAACTAAAAAGCTTCTGCACCTCAAAAGAAACAGTGAAGAAGATACAAAGACAGTCCACAGAGTGGGAAAGAATGTTCATCAAGTACTCATCTGATAAGGGGTTAATATCCAGGATATATCAAGCACTTGTAGAACGTCACAAGAAGAAAACAGCCAACCCCATCAAAAAAATGAGGAGAAGAAATTAACAGAAACTTTGACAAAGAAGAAATTTGAATAGCCAAAAGGCATATGAAAAAATTCTCATCATCACTAATCATCAGGGGAGATGCAAATCAAAACAACAATGAGGTTATCATTTCACACCACAGAAACTGGCACACATCCTAAAGAGTAAGAAAACCAGTGCTGGTGGGGATTCAGGGAGAAAGGGACTTTCATCCGTTGTTGGTGGGAGTGTTGACTGGTACAGCATCTTTGGAAAACAATATAGATATTCCTCCAAAAACGAGAAACTGAGCCCCCATTTGACCATGACATACCACTACTACATGGAAATATACCCTGGCAAGCCAAAAACACACAATAGAAACACCATGTGCACTTTCATTTTCATAGCAGCACAATTTACAGTAGCCAGATCTGGAAACGAAGGAGTGTGCAAGAACAGATGACTGGATAAAAAAAAGTTTGCTACATCTACACAATTGAATATTATGTAGCTGTTAGGAAAAATGAAGTTATGAAATTTGCCTATAAATTGATGGACATGGAGAGGATCAGGCTGAGTGAAATTAGCCAGAAGGAAAAGAACAGATATAAAATTAAAATTAAAGGATATAAAAATATAGCAGATAGATAGATAGATAGATAGATAGATAGATAGATAGATAGATAGATAGATAGATAGATGATAGATAGATAGATAGATAGATAGATAGATAGATAGATAGATAGATAGATAGATAGATGATAGATAGATAGATAGATAGATAGATAGATAGATAGATAGATAGATAGATAGATAGATAGATAGATAGATAGACAGATAGATAGATAGATAGATAGACAGACAGATAGATAGATAGATAGATAGATAGATAGATAGATAGATAGATAGATAGATAGATAGATAGATAGATAGATAGATAGATAGATAGATAGATAGATAGATAGATAGATAGATAGATAGATAGATAGATAGATAGATGGATGATACTAATATCTAAGACCAGGCAAAACACGGAGTAGGAGGTCTAGTCAAAAGGTTGAATCAACTGCAAGTGTGTTGAGTCAGAGGTTAGGTAAGACAGAGAAGGAAACAGTGAGTTAATAATCGTTGGAATTTATAATAGTAGCCTAGAACTCAGCATTGCATACAAGCAAAGGGATACACATGATAACCTCCAAAAAGTATGTTTTACAAGCCACAATTTGTAAGAGAGAGAGAGAGAGAGAGAGAGAGAGAGAGAGAGAGAGATATAAAGACCCTGCTGTAGAGGCAGGCTGGGAGAGGTGGGAGGGAATTTGGGACACTTGTTGTGGGAAATGGGGACTGGTGGAGGGGATTGGGTGCTGGAACACTGTATGACTGAAAACCAAACAAGAATATCTTTGTAATTATATATCTTGTGGTAGTATAATAAAATAATTTTATAACTCTAAAAAAGAATAAAAGGAAAAGTGCCTGCTATAGACACAGGCTGGGGAACGGGGGGAGGTTATTGGGGCCATTGGTAGTGAGAATAGGGCACTGGTGGAGTGGCGGGTGCTGATTAATATATGACTAAAACCCATTCATGAACATTTTTATAATTGTATCACACAGTGGTAAAATAAAAATTCTTTAAAAAAAGAAAACATATGAAACTAGTATCCAAGATCATGTAAAAAGGGGTCAAGAGGACATTTCAATAGTTGGATTCTACCACATGTACATGGTTCTACCCAGAATTTGTATTGCTGCATGATATGAAAACTCAATTTCTAGTTTTTTTGAGGAAACTCTCACATTTTTTCCTGAAAAGTCTGGACCAGTTTGCATTCCCACCAGTAACGAATGAGAGTCTTTTTTCTCCCTGCATCCACTAGAGCCCTAGTTTGGTATGTTATTTGTGATGTGATCCACAGTTCAATAGAATTGAGTTGAAAAACCTGACACAGAGACTCAAATATATTACCATTTAATTTTTTTGATAAAGGAGCAACAAATATCAAGTAGAGGAAAGGAAACCTATTCAATAAGTGGGACTGGAAAAACTTGGGAAGCTACATGCAAAAAAAAAATAAACTCAGCATCTCTTTTCAACACCATGCATGAAAGTCAGAACAAAACAGATTAAAGATTTCAATATCAGACATGAAACCATAAGATTCATGGAAGAAAACATACGGAGAACCCTTCATGACATTGAAGTTAAAGGTATCCTCAAAGATGAAACTCCACTGACCCAGAGAGTGGAAGCAGAGATAAACAAGTGAGGACACATTAAACTAAGGCACTTCCGCACTTCAAATGAAATGGTGAACAGGACACAAAACAGCCCATTTTATTCAAAACCCATCTGAAAAGTTGCTATGTAAAAGATATGCGAAGCCCTGGTAGAATTTCTCATGTAAAAGCAAATGAACCCCATCAAAAAAATGAGGAAAAAAAAATGAACATGAGTTTCCTCAAAGGAAAAAATTCAAGTGTCCAAAAGGCTCATGAGAAAAATGCTCTACATCACTAATCGTCAGAGAGATACATATCAAACAACAATGAGATATCATCTCACAACACAGAGTCTTTATGTGTTTTGGGCATCAACCCTTACTAGCAGTGATTTTCAGTCAATAAAGCTATAGACTCCCGGAAGCAGCTGGATGAGACTCGCCCACCACATTAGCTGCCATTTTCACTGTCTGGACGCTGCAGCACATCAGAGCCCACCCAGGAGGGACGCTGACCTCAAGACCAGATTAACAGAGCAAAACGAGTTCGAGCCCAGGTAGGTGGCTTCCAGAAGTGGGAATCACCGGGAATTCATCAAATGGAGCTGGGGTCACCCATTCCCCTCTTCATTTTGTCCGAGTCTGGTGGCCCCCCCCCCCCAGTAGCTGCTGGGAGGTGACCAGCCATAGCATACAGAGCCTCAGACACAGCTGGGAGAACTGGCACTCGGCTCTCCCCTAGCTCAGCTGACCATGAGGCTCCCAAGTCGCGTGGCCGCAAGCCTCCACGCAGTCCATCAAACTAGTGGAAACAGTTATGTCCTTTAATGTACTGCATTCTACGACGCGTGTAGGAAAGGTAGGCAGGAGGGAGAGATAGAGAGAAGGAGAGAAAAGATATACAGAACCTGCCAGGTAGTTGGGGTGTGGGAGGGGGAAGAGAGGTGGGGACATTGGTGATGGGAGTTGGGCTCGGGTGGAGGGATGGCTGTTTGAACACTGTAGACCAAAACTTGAGCATGAGCTTCTTGCAATTGTATGTCTAAAAGTGGTGTAATACAATTTAAAAAAAGAAGAAAAAAAAGTTATAGGCTCAATGTAAAGTTCCAAGGATGTGATCTTGCTTAGCCCTGCCATGCCATGGATACCTGTACTGGAAGTGCTGGGGACTCCAAGGCTATGTCCAGTATTGCTCACAGAATGCAGAGTCTGGAGCCAGATTTGAACTTGGCTTGGGTGCTTGCAAATCATGCACCCTAGGTTCTGTACTATTTCTTGGCTCCTTTAACTATTTTCAAATGAGTGAATTAAATTTGTATTACAAAATTGTACTCATGTTGATGTTAGAAATTAATAAGCAGGTCATGATTGCTCCCTATTTTGTTCCCAGACATGTAAAAGAAACTCTTCCAAACACTCAATATTTAAGTTTTTAGCCAATCATCTATATCTGGTTAATTTAAATGCTATAAATTTACATGAACCAACTTTTAAAAATATTAATGCAAGCATTTAAAACTTAAAGGCTTTGACATTAAAATTGAAATGTGCAGTTCTTGTTCAGAAATAAGAATATTTATTAACATATATGAACTTTCAATTAAAAATTATTTTTCTTTGCTTTTCTTTCTTTCCTTGTTTTTTATTGAATTAGCATGTGATAGAACATTACAAAGATGTTCATGATTAGACTTCAGTCATACAGTATTCCAACACCAATCCCTCCACCAGTGCATATTTTCCAACACCAATGTGCCCCATTTCTGTCTCACCCTAACTGCCTCTATGGGAGCTCTCTCTCTCTCTCTCTCTCTCTCTCTCTCTCTCTCTCTCTCTCTCTTATCTTTTTCTTTCCTTTTGTGGTGCATTCTGGTTTGCAATACAAACACTGAATGGTTATCATGTATATCCCTTGAACTATTTTCAATACCCAGTTCTAGTATATGTTATTATTTCCATCTATTAATGTCAAACTGGTCCCTTCTCTATTTTAGAAAAAGCCATCTCCTCTTCTGTGTACACTGCAACACTACTCACAATATCCAGAATCTGGAACAACCCAAGTGCCTGGGAACAGATGAAGTCTATAAAGAAACAATGGTATTCACAAACCTCAGATCAAAATGGATTAAAGCTCTCAATATCAGATCTCAGATCCGTAAGGTACATTGAAGAAAATATAGGAAAAACCCTCCATGAAATTGAAGCTAAAGGCATCTTCAAAGGTGAAAGACTGCTAACAAAGCAACTACAAGCAAAGATAAACATATGGGACTACATGAAAGTAAAAAGCTCCTGCACCTCAAAAGAAACAGTGATCAAGATATAAAGACAGTCCACAGAGTGGGAAACAATATTCACCCAATACCCATCTCATAAGGGGTTATATCCAAGATATATCAGAGCACTGGTAGAACTTAACAAGAAGAAAACAGCCAACCCCATCAAAAAATGGGGAGAAGAAATTAACGAAGACTTTGACAAGGAAGAAATTCGAATGGCCAAAACGTCATGAAAAAACATACAGCAGCAACACCATTATCTTCACAATATTAAGTTGATAAATTTTTGTTTATTTGTTTTAGGGGCCACTCCCAGGGATGCTCAAGGGTTACTTCGGTTCTGCACTCAGGAATCACTCCTGGAATGCCCGATATCTGAGTGAATCTAGGTCAGCTGTGTGTAAGTCAAATGCCTGATCTGCTGTACTATTTCTCAGTGCCTATGAAGTTGAGAAATCTTTATGGATTAAACTTGGGGAACTGTAATCAAGCTAGATAGCAGTAAATCTAAAAACCATGGAATAAATGTGCTTTAATATTTTTCTGTATTTTAATTTTGCAGAAAGTTAAATGGCCTTATATTTTGGTATTTTATTGATCATTTTAAGGAAAATTATAGAATAATGAACTTATTAATGAATTAGTTTTTGGAAGATTGGTGCTTTAACATTTTCAAGTATTCTGATACATTAATATGATGTGTCCATGCATTTGCATAGGTATGAGTTGTATTTATTTTTCCTGCCTTATTACACATGCAATAAAATATAAAATTGAATAGTGCTGTTAATTTTCTCTCAACTAAAGACAAAGTTCTCTATTAATATTGTTAAGATAATAAGACACAAATGTTCTTCCTGCCATAACTTTAAGGCTGCCAAGAATTCTAAATTTCCCTCCTTTCATTTGCCAGTTGTGAAGTTGTCTTCAAAATTATGGGGAAGTTTAAGTTCCAGAAATGTTTACATGATTTAAGTTTATTTTTTTAATTTTCTATTATGTTTTTATTATATTTTTTATTTATATTTTATTATACTGCCGTTGTTGTACCAAAGACTAGTAACAATTATGGACCTCAATTCCATGACCTGAAGAAGGGTTTGAGGCTCTTCCTGTCCCTGGAGAAAGCAGATACCCTTGAGCTACACTTGCTTGCAACAGGATATTTGGAGATGGTACTGGTGCCTG
The DNA here is from genome assembly GCA_021461705.1 of Cryptotis parvus. Classification (NCBI taxonomy): domain Eukaryota; kingdom Metazoa; phylum Chordata; class Mammalia; order Eulipotyphla; family Soricidae; genus Cryptotis; species Cryptotis parvus. Next base: position 47,406 of record JAJIBD010002935.1, read on the forward strand.
CCCAAGCAAATCTATCAACAATGGGAAGACAATGATACAGTGATACCACCATGAAATATACAATTACAAAGAAGTTCATGTTTAGCTTCAGTCTTCCAGTGTACCAGCACCATCCCTCCACCAGTACCCATTTCCCACCATCATGTCCCAAATTCCCTCCCCCTCCCTAGCCTGCCTCTATGGAATGTTCTTTATCATTTCTCTCTCTCTCTTTCTCTCTCTCTTTCTTCCTTCTCTTCTACACTGTGGATTATAATACATACATTTAGAGGTTATCATGTGTATCTTTTTGCCTGTATTCAATGCTCAGTTCTAGGCTGGTATTGTCACTTTCAACAATTATTAGCACACTGTTCCCTTCTCCATCTTACCTACCCTCTGACTCCCACACTTTTGTGGTATATTCCACCTTTGAGAAGATATCCTGATCCATGATTTGCCTGACCTTGGATATTGGTTTCATACTATGTATCACTTGTTTTCCGGTTGTTCATAGATTTGCTCAAGCAGGCTCCAGTAATGTCTTCATTTGTTGGGAATGAGATCCATTATTGTTACTGTGTTTGGCATATCGAATACATGACGGGCAGCTTGCCAGGCTCTGCCGTGGTTCTGAGTTCATCCCAGGGTCCAGTGGGCCCAGTATTTTTCTATGTCAGACCATCAACCATCCAGGGCCCACAGGGCAGAGCTCTGGATATAGACAAAGCCTGCCTCCTGCCTGCCACCTGCTGATGCAGTAGGGCACCACAGCCACATGATAGATAGATAGATAGATAGATAGATAGATAGATAGATAGATAGATAGATAGATAGATAGATAGATAGATAGATAGATAGATAGATAGATAGATAGATAGATAGATAGATAGATAGATAGATAGATAGATAGATAGATAGATAGATAGATAGATAGATAGATGAGATAGATAGATAGATAGATAGATAGATAGATAGATAGATAGATAGATATAAATATAAATATATATACATATATATACACATACATATATATACATACATACATATATATGTTTCATGCAAATAAAGGTAGTCATTCTATATCTGTCTTTCTCCTTCTGGCTAATTTCACTCAACATGATCCTCTCCATGTCCATTCAGTTATAGGCAAATTTCATATCTTCATTTATCCTAACAGCTGCATAGTATTCCATTGTGTAGATGTACCAAAGTTTCTTTATCCAGTCATCAGTTCTCGGGCACTTTGGTTGTTTCCAGATTCTGGCTATTGTAAATAGTGCTGCTATGAAAAAAAGTGCAATGGTGTTCTGTTGTGTGTTTGGCTTCCCAGAACATATTACCAGGAGTGGTATGACTTCGTCCAAATGGGAGCTCAATTTCTAGTCTTGGAGGAATGTTCATATTGTTTTCCAAAAAAGACTGTACCAGTTTGACATTCCCACCAACAATGGATGAGAGTCCCCTTTTCCCTACATCCATGCCAGCACTTGTTCTCTTGCTCTTTTGGGTATGCACCAGTCTCTTTAGTATGAGATGATATCTCCTTGTTCTTTTGATTTGCAGCTCTCTGATGATTAATGATAATGAGCATTTTATCATAAGTCTTTTGACCATTTGAATTTCTTCCTTGTCAAAATTCTGTTCATTTCTTCTCCCCATTTTTTGATGGGGTTGGATATTTTCTTCTTGTTAGGTTCTACCAGTGCCTGATATATCCTGGATATTAACTCCTTTTCAGATGGGTGTGGAATGAATATTCTTTTCCATTCTGTGGACTGTCTTTGTATCTTGGTCAGTGTTTCTTTTGAGGTGCAGAAGCTTTTTACTTTCATATAGCCCCATATGTTTATCTTTGCTTCTAGTTGCTTTGTTAGTGGTGCTTCACCTTTTAAGATGCCTTTACCTTCAAAGTCGTGGAGGGTTTTTTTCTATATTTTCTTCGATATACTTTATGGATTCAGATCTGATATTGAGAGCTTTAATCCATTTTGATCTGATTTTTGTGCATAGTGTTAGACAGAGGTCCAAATTCATTATTTTACATGTAGCTGCCAGTTTTCCAAGCACCACTTGTTGAAGAGGTTTCCCTTGCTCCTTTTCATAATTTTTGCCTCTTTATCAAAGATTAAATGATAATGTGTTTGAGTATAACTTTAAAAACAAATGAATAACATTTAAATTCCAAATTCTAAAATTAGACAATATAAATATATAAATATAAAAATACTTTCCTCTGAAGGCAGGTCTCTGCAGGGTGGGTCCTTGTAGGCTGGGTTTCTGACAAGCAGGGCTGGAGACTGGATTAATCTGCAGGCTGAGACTGGATTAATCTGCTGAGTGGAGTTCTTACCAGCTGCGGAGTGTGGATTGAGAAGATCGCTGCCAGCAATGTGGGGGGTTTCTCTGGGCTCCTCCGAGGCTCCATCAACTTCAGAGGGAGAGTATTTCAAGCCCAGGAATGCTTGAGCCTAAGACACAGATACACCCGGCAGAGCAGAAACCAGCTTTCCCCGTTGAACACCCTGCATCCCATGGACCACGAGAGCAACTTCCGACTCAAGACCACCATCCCAATGGAGCCTCGGAGGAGCCCCAGAGAAACCCCCACACCTTGCTGGCAGGGATCTTCACAATCCACACTCCGCAGCTGGTAAGATCTCCACCCAGCAGATTAATCCAGTCTCCAGCCCAGCTTGTCAGAAACCCAGCCTACAAGGACCCACCCTGCAGAGACCCGCCCTTCAGAGGAGAGTATTTCAAGCCCAGGAATGCTTGAGCCTAAGACACAGGTACACCGGCACAGCAGAAACCAGCTTTCCCAGTCTCGCGGCCACTAAGCAGCTGATTTACTTCCAAATTACGTAAATATTCTACCCATCCCTGAGAGAGCCCCACAAAGTAATGAGAATATTGTGCCCGCATGGCAGAGCTGGCAAGCTGTCCGATGCGTGTTTGATATGCCAAATCCAGTAACAGAAATGTTTATTTTCCTGACCCGAAAGAGCCCTTAGTATGGCAGCAGTAAGAAACGCAAACAAGCAGTGCCTGATAAAATTTCACAGCCATCCTAGGCTGCCAAAACAAAGAAGGACTAAAATGACTGTCTGTACTTTCAATGCCACGTACACTGGCATCGGAAGCATATGTTGAGGATCTGATGGTGCAAGCGCAAATATCAAGTATGACATCATTGGCCTGACTGAGACGAGGAGGCGCCAGTTGCATCATGCTGTATTTGACACCGGAGAAGAATTGTTCCTTGGAACATGCGGATGAAAGAGGCGTCAGTGGTGTTGGTGACCTTGTCAACATGAACATGGCCATCAATATTGATTCATTTGAATGCCTAACAAACCGAATAGGACAATTACACTTGAAGATGTGGCCCTCGCCAGCAATTTCTATCTTCATTGTCTACGCACCAACATCCACATACAAAGAAGATGAAATTGAGAAATTCTACATGGAATTGGAGGGAGATCTATAAAAGATCACACCTTCTACAAGATCATAGTCGGTGATTTTAATGCCAAGATAGGACCAAGAAGATCGGCTGAAGAACTCCACATCGGGACCCATGGCCTAGAATGGAACGAATAGGGGAGACTATCTGAGTTCATCATGTCCACCAAGACCATTAATGGGATCTCACAGTTTCAGAAGACTGAAGCGAAACGTTGGACATGGGAATCTCCTGGCGGACAGTTCCACACTGAAATTGACCACATCATCTTCAATCGATGGTTTTGTCTGACCGATGTAGCTGTCATCCCCAAATTCCAAACAGATCGGACCAAGGTCTCCTTCGTGCAAAATTCTACTTCCCGCAATGGGGAGAAAAAGGCTGCAAAGTTTAAGAAGAGAACTCCCAGAACGACCACCAACTGGGAACTCCTTGGCACCATTGCAGCAACATGGGAAGATACCATCATTGACGACATCGATGAAGAATACAACCGACTGGTTCAGCACCTCCATGATTGTGCAAAGAATGCCGAGGGAGAGAAAGACACAAAAGGTCGCTTGTCTTCAGAAACTCTTGAGCTCATTCGCCAACGTGGCAAGGCACAAGCCTCAGGAGACCAAATGCTAATGTCCAAGCTTGCTAAACGGTGCAGAGAAGCAATAAAAAGAAGACCTCAAAGACAGAAGAGCATAAATACTGGAAGATGCAGCAGAAGCCGGGAAAAGCATTCACATCACCCGCCTGTCCTTCGCCAACTATAAGACCAAGATGACTGCCCTCTGACGCCCTGATGGATCTATCACATCTTCCAGAAAGTCAATGGAGAAGATTATCCAGGACTTCTACTCAAATCTCTTTGATAGTCATATCCACCTGCCCACATACCAAATTCCACAGGATGGATATGTCATTCCCAACGTTCTCCCTTCTGAAATCCTACATGCCATCTCATCGGTAAAGAAGGGAACAGCACCAGACCCAGACAAAGTCAGACCCGAACACCTGAAGAATCTGCCATCGGTACTCATCAATACACTAGCTTGGCTCTTCACACGCTACCTGTCCGAATGCAAGGTGCCCTCCTAATAGAAAACCAGCAGGACAGTTCTCCTGTTCAAGAAGGGAGACATTCACGACATCGGGCAACTATCACCCCATCAGCCTGTTGTCCGTCATCTACAAGCTGTTTACACGAGTCATCTCGAACAGGATTAGCAGAAAACTAGATGAATGACTACCATGCGAGCAAGCAGGCTTCCGGAAAGGATTCAGCACAATCGACCGTATCCACACAGTAACCAAGCTCATCGAGGTTTGTAGGGAGTACAAGATGCCGCTCTGTCTCACGTTCATTGATTTACAGAAAGCCTTTGATTCTGTGGAGACTGAAGCAGTCATCAAAGCCCTAGCCAAACAGGGTGTTCAAACCCAATACATCAAGATCCTTAGTGAGCTGTATTATGGATTCACCACCAGGATCTCACCATTCTACAAAGAATTGATCATTAATGAGAAATGAGGGGTTCGACAGGGTGATACCATTTCACCAAAACTCTTCAGCACCACCCTCGAGAACATCATGAGACAATTAGAATGGGAAGGAATGGGAGTGAAGATAGATGGTCGGCAACTACACTACCTCCGCTCGCTGATGACATCGTTCTAATAACACCAAACATTAGCCAAGCGGCAGAAATGCTGGTTGACTTCAACTGAGAATGTGGAAAGATAGGTCTACAGCTGAATCTAAAAGAAAACTATGTTTATGAAGAATGAACTAGTTCCAGAGGCCCCATTCACTCTCAATGGAACAAAAATCTCTGAATGCAGTAGTTATGTGTACCTAGGTTAAGAAATCAACATGATGAACGACCTAAAACCTGAGCTGCGCAGGAGGAAGAGAGCGGCATGGAATGCCTTCAAAGGCATCAAAGAAATAGCCAAATGGACAAAAAAACCTCCGGCTGCGGGCACATCTCTTTGACTCCACCGTTCTCTCTGCATTAGCATATGCCTCAGAGACCTGGGCCCCTACGAAAGCAAGATGAGAATGCTATTCAGTCTCCCAGAGAGGAATCGAAAGAACTATGCTTGGAATATCACGCCTCACTCAAGTGAGAGAAGGAATCCGGAGTTCTGACCTCTGTCACTATTCCAGAATCAGGGATGCTGTCTCATTTGCCAAGGCATCGAAAATCAGATGGGCTGGACATGTAATGCGATTTGGAGACAACCGCTGGACTAGAGTCATTACGGACTGGATCCCACGGGATGTCAAAAGATCACTTGGCCGCCCACCTACAGATGGTCAGACTTCCTTGTCAAGACCCTGAAGGAATGGTTTGAGGCTCTTCATATTCCTGAATCAACCAGATGCCATTGGGCTACATTGGCACGTGATAGGGTCCAATGGAAATGTTACTGGCGCCTGCTTGAGCAAATCGATGAATAACGGGATTCAAGTGATCAAGTGAAATACAGAAATATAAAAATATTGCCCAAAGAAAACACTATAAAGGGAAATGGAACTGAATATTGAGCAAATTTATAAGGAAAAATTACTTAAGAATAATTGTAGGGCAGGAGCAACAGTACAGCACATAGGGCACTTGTCTTACATGCGGCCAACCCTGGTTGGATCACGGCATATCCAAATGGTCCCCCTGAGCACTGCCAGGAGTAATACCTGAGAGAAGAGCCAGGAGTAACGCCTGAGCATTGCAGGATATCACCTTAAAAAAAAGCAAAAAATAAGAGAATAATTGTATCACATCCAGCCATATCCTAATTATGCCTCAGGAATTGTCACTTGTCACTTGTCTTCATGTTGTTTATTTGCTCCAGTGGGTGCCAGTAACATCTCCATTCATGCCTGTTGTGTGCTAATATAGCCCAAGGACCTCTGCTCACTCCAGGAACACGAAGAGCCTAAAAACCATTCATTCATGTTTGAGGTCATTTATAATAGACCTCATGGGATGAGGTATCTTATTGTTACTATTTTTTGGAACATCGAATTCAACACGGGTAGCTTGCCAGGCTCTGTTGTGCAGGCTATCTTGGTTCTTGTATTTACTGATGTAACGCGGGGCCACAAATAGTCCACGCACAATGGGGAGAGCTTTGTCCCTGTGTATCCGTGCCTCTGGATCACGGCCAACAGCCAGGGAACAGTTTATGGGTGGGTCCACCGGGCCTCATGGACTGAGCTGGGGAAAAGGAACCCCACCTCCATTTCCATGGAAGCCGGGTGACTTTATCCTCCCAGACCGCAGATCTGGACTTGAAATAGGCTTCTCTCTAGGATGGGGTTCTGACAAACTGTGGAGTCTGGACACTGTCCCATCGGGAAGCCTGGTGGACCTGCCAACAAACTGCTCTCAGACTATCAACCATGAACCAGAGACACAGATACATGGGGCAGAGCTGCTACCGGCTCTCCCTGTGCTCCCCTGGCGTCCCTGAGAGAGGGTGTGTCTGGCCCTGGCCTGCCATTCCTATAGAACCTCAGAAGATGCCAAAGGAACCCCCACAACATGATGACAGCCATTTTCAATGTCTAGACTCCACAGCTCATCAGAGCTCCACCCAAGAAAAAGCTGATCTCAAGCCCAACTCATCAGAGTTCTACCCTAGAGAAAAGCCTATTTCAAGACCAGGTATGCTGGTCTCAGCGGTAAAAATCATGGGGCTGTCTTGGAGATTGAGCTGGGGTCCCTTTCCCCCCGCTTCTGCTTCATGGATTAAGAATAAATATTTCAAATTATGAGGTGGCAACCCTAAACTACTAAACCTTATCCTGAACCATTTCATAAACCCCACTGCCCTCTTCCAGTACTCAATGGACCTGAAGACCTGTCCTGTTAACAAATTACTCTGAGGAGGAAAAGGAAGGAGACGAAAATACGTCTAACCTGACAATAGACTGGGCCCCCTGGGATAAATCCAGAGCCAGAGAAGAACCTGGAAAGCTACCTGTGGTGTATTCAATATGCCAAAAACAGTAACTAAAATGGGTCCCTCATTACCAACAAATGTAGACATTACTGGCGTCCGCTCAAGCAAATCAATGAACAATGCGAAAACAAGTGATACATGTGAAGTGATAAAGTTGATAAATTTACATGCAATATCTTATAAAAGTACCTAGCTTTCAAAATGGAACATTAAAAGCAAATGGCATTTTGAACATATCAATGATTTTTATAGAGGAACCAACATAGCGAAGAAAATATACAAATGCTTTCACATTAATTATGCATGTATATTTTATATATGTGTCTTTGCATGTATGTATAATGCCTAATTGGCAAATTATTTTATAGCTGACACTATCTTAAAATAAACACACCATTTTTTAGATGTCAAAATAGGAAGTCCAACAGAGTGTTGCATTAGAACTAATGTGACAAGTAATCTGTAATATAGAAAAGAATTATCTAAAAATTATAAAAATATTTTAATGATGATTTTTTTCTATACAGAAAAATTTAATCCTATTATGTTTTTATTTCCTTTTAGTTCTCTTCTTTACAATTCTCTGTTACAATTCAAAAAATTACCTTCCTTTCTGCCATTCCATTATGAAAAGGCCCTCATATTAATTACAAAAATATCATTCCCTTTTTCTTGTCTTATTTTTCCTCTCAATTTTTCACTGCTTTGCTCAAGGCTAACTTGAGCTCAACGTCAAACTTCTCCCCAAGCTTTGCACCTGTCCCAATTATCTTTTACAGACTCCTTTCACAAGTGCTTTGCTTGTGGAATTCAGGTGACTTTCCTGCAGAAATTTTGACTAATGAAGCCTAGAATAAAGCAGTGGGGCCATGGGGAGTTCTTATTTGGTTTTGCTATGTCACATGACAAATCAGGTAAATGTTTTGTTGTCTTTGTTACCCTTATCTTCTTGTTCTCTGAGTTTCATAAGAAGCCAAATATATATATATATATATATATATATATATATACATATATATATATATTATATTATATCTCCATTTTATATGGGATCCCTAAACAGTGTCTGAGCCCTTTATTTTCATAACATAGATTAGACATTTCCTCTTAATCATAAAATCTAACTACTGTGACTTCTATATTTAAAGCTTTGCCTCCACTTTACCCCCTTCCCTTCCCTCACCTTTCCCTTCCCGTTCTTCCCCTTTTGCTTCTCTTCCCATCCGTTCTCTCCCTCTTCTCTCTCCACACCTCTCCACTACCCTCCCTTCCCTTCCCTTTCCTTCCACTTCCCGTCCCATGGTGCTAAAACCCTCAGGCATTAACTGGTACTATCTGCCTCCAGTAACTACTGGCATGTTCAAGATAAAATAAAATAAAATAAAAAAGAACAATATGTTTCAATGTTAAATAAGATGACTTTAATACATTTCCCCTGTCTTCCCACCAAGTAGGATGGAAATGAGGAAACCTGACTGTGAAGAAGGGGAAACTGCTCAGGGTATAAACAGAGTCAGGTTTATGCCTAACTCTGCTCAGTGATCACTTCTGGTGGTACTCATGTGTTGACCCAGCCCCCCAACATGCAAAGCAAGTGTCCTACCTGCTGTACTATCTCTCCCACTTCCTTACATATCAATCTTAATACTAGTTTTTATGCTAGTGAAAATAAACTGTACTGTCACAAGAGACTTAACCAATGAACAGAGCTAGAGAAATAACACAAAGAGCTGGAGCAAATGCTTCGTGTGCAGGAGACATGCAATTTCTGGCACTCAGTGGTCCCCAGTCAGCACCAGGAAGGACTCAAGCAATAAAACAGAAATAGCCCTCAGCACCAGTAGCGCCATATAATAAAATAATAGTAAAAGTAATAATATTAATAAACCAATGTTTATTTTATCGGGGGTAGTCTGAAACTGAATATTGCTCATGTTTTATTAATAGAAGCGTTAAAGACTTTAATCTATCCAAACTTGGAATACTACTCATCAACAACATTTCCTAAACTCTCAATACAGGATAAATCTTACAGATATTTTATTAAATTAAAGAAAATATAGCTCAAGAATAATACATGACAATCCCTAATATCAGACATGGTTCCTGAGCCATCAGATTTTACTCCTGATCCCAGAATCAGGAATAGCCTTGAGTACTGCTGGGTGTTCAGTGGCAACACCACTCATAAAAAGGTAATATGTGGTATATTTTGTATGATTCTAATTAAATATCATTTTAAAACATGCAAATAATTCTATAATAAAATCAATCAGAATTGTCTCTGAGAAAAGTAACAGGGTTGGGTTACAGTGGGCTGATGAAACTTTCTGGTATAATGAGTTTTCCTACTATTTATGCAGATGTGTGTTATATAGGTATAAGCAGCTGTTAAACTTTAGCAATTGTAGACTAAATTGTTCATTTAATTACATATATTTACATCAAAAGTAAGGAAATATAAAATAAAACATTAAAATGAAGTTAATGGAATTCATAATGAAGTATTCAGAGCAAAATATATATAAAATGATTTCATTTGAAATGCAACAAAATGATGCTTAAATGAAATGATAAATAGATAATAGTAAACATTATGAAATGACAAAAAATCGAGCTTATATGTATTCATTATAAACTTATTTGATCTGTTCTTATTTTTTTTTTTTTGCTTTTTGGGTCACACTTGGTGATGCTAAGGGGTTACTTCCTGGCTATTTGCTCAGGAATTACTCCTGGCGGTGCTAGGGGACCATATGGGATGAAGGGATCAAACCCTGGTTGGCAAGGCAAACGCCCTACCCACTGTGCTATCACTTCGGCCCCTTGATCTGTTCTTTAGATCTGAAAATTTTCATATTATTAAAACATTGAATGATAAATTGACCTTATACATGAGCATATATGCATATATATGGTTATCTTTACAATCATTACTGAAATATTCTTAATTCTATTATTTATTTTTCAGTAAAATTCACACTATCTTACTCTAGCTTGCAGTTCTTCAAGATTATCTTTACTATTTTTGCTTTTACAATAACCTTTAGAATTTTTTTTGGTCAATTTTTACAATTGACAACTGAGACTTTCATTACAATTGAACTGAAACTATAAATAAACATGGGGAAATAAAAACATTCAAAATTTTGGACTTTAGTTTTTTAAATATGGTCTGTTTATATACTTATAATCTCTTCAAAATACCTCAATATTCTAGAACTTTAAGTTTATAAATATTAAATCTTTTTGGCATAGCATTTCCTTAATTTTGAGGATCTTATTCTTTTGAAATGTTGTATTATTTTATTTTTATTGTACTATATAAGTTTACAGAAAAGAAATCAAGAGTCCTCAGAGAAATAATTAATTCTAGAACTTAGGTGAGAAATATACAAGATGAGCCTGAAGCAATTTAGAATGCCAGAAAGTTAAAATGTCTTCAAAATATTTAAAATCACACATTGATAGGCTTCCCCAAAGGAACATAAGAGTCAACTAAAGAAGCTCCCAACAGCTGAAACTGTAACAGTTTGAGTGACAAAGTGAAATAAAATAGAATTGGTTCTTCAGTGAACTAGAAAATAAATGCCCATAGTGCAAGTTGATGCCAACAAAGTATTGAATAAATAAACTGAGGCAAAAGACACCATCTCTCATGGGGGAGGAATCAAAAATTATTTATGTAGATATCCAGTTTTCAATATTAATTCCCAGTCTAAAAGTACTAGCCAACCAGCTTCCCTTTGTGACTTTCATTCACAGAGTACAATATAGAAAGGAAATGGGGTGGGGGGCTAGCATTATAGTAAGCAGAGAAAACTGACAAAATGACCTCAAACAGGTAATCAGGTCTAAATTCACTGTGATAAATCAGGTTTGTAGTACATATCCTTGATATATGATTAAAATGATGCTTTATCTCTGAATCTTCAAATGTCATCCCATCAGTGTACTCATGAGAAATGTATTAACCACATTACAAGTATGGGATTGTTCTACAAAATATCTAACCAGGACTCCTCAAACTGTCAAGGACATCAAAACAAAGTATATCAGAAATATTGTCACTGTCAAGAACAACCTAAGAAAACTTGAAAAATAAATGTATCCTGGATCCATCCTAGAATAGAAAAATGGCGCTAATGAAAACTAAGAAAATTTGAAAAGTATGGACTTTTGTTAACAATAATATTGAGTCATTAATTAAAACAAATCATACACTTAAGATAGAAATAATAAAAAGAGTTGGGTACAGGGTGTATGATAAATGTGTACTACTCAATTTCAGTGAATCAAACTGTTTTAATATATAGAAGTTATAAAACAAACTTTATAATTTTATTTTTTTTAGTTTAGAGGCACACCCCTCAGGGCTCAGGGCTACTCCTGGCTCTGTGTTCATGACTCACTCCTGGAGGTTGCTTGGGGCAAAAAATTCCATATTTTGTGCTCAAAGGCAAACTGGATTCGGACTACATCTCCAGGCTCTAAACTTTATTTTACAATATTATAAATCAAACATAAAATACATTATAGAAAAAATTTAATGAATTTGATGCATTGAAATTTTATTCAAAGATCTTGGTTACCCATTTCTTTTCATTGATTCTATATATTATGCTCTTGAATTTTCCAATCAATTACGTTAGCTGCGAATAAAGTGTCATCATTTCCTCTCTAACATTTTTTTGCCTTGTTATAACTTTAGTAATACATTTAGTGGAAATGGTAGCATATATTTTATTCTCCTGGAATGTCGAAAGTTTTTAGCAATTCAAGAACATGTTGTTTATAGTCTGTTTTTGGCAGATTTTCTTTATTAGAATAGTAAGATTTCTATTTATTTCTAATCCATTGTAATTTATTTTTTATCATGTTTGTTAATTTTTAGTGAATGATAAATCTAATAAATGATCATATGATCTTTATCTTTTTCTTATGAATATATAAATTGCATTTTCTGATTGCCTTTCAAAAGTCATACCAACATTGTACTATTTAAGTAAATAAATAATAATTTTTGTATTTGTACAAATCACATGATTAAGTGCTCCAAAGTTATTTGCTATTGTAGTGTCTAGGTTACCTGAGAGAGACAGCTGATAACAAAATAGTTCTAATATTTTTGTCGCTTTGATATTAAGATACTACTGCGGGACTCATAAGTAGTGAATTGCTTACTCTTCCTGGTTTTTTTATTTTATGTTAGTCACTGTGAGTTATGATACTTAGTGATCGGGATATTTTTCTAATCTTAGAGGTGTTTTGTAAAAATCCTTTCCTTCCCTTCGTGTTACCATCTTCCTTCTTGCATGCTTGCATTTTACCTTCCTTCTTTCCTTGTTTCCTGACTTCCTTCCTTTCTTCCTCCTTCCTCCCTCCCTCCCTCCTTCTCTCACTCCCTTTATCTTTTTTCTTTATTTATTTATTTCTTTCTTTCCTTCCTTCCTTCCTTCCTTCCTTTCTTTCTTTTTTCTTTCTTTCTTTCTTTCTTTTCTTTCTTTCTTTCTTTCATTGCTTTTAATTTCTTTCCATTGCTATATCTAGCTGTGTTCCTAGCTTTGTTCTCAGGGATCACTTCTAGTATGATTTAGGGAAACAAATGGGATTCTGGGGTTGAACCAGATCAGTCAAAAACAAGGCAAGCATGTCACCACCTATCACTTGTATCACTTGTCCTCCCAATGATCATCGATTTGCTTGAGTGGACACCAGTAACATCTCCATACATCCTTTCACATGCTAGTAGAGCTCAAGGGCATCTGCTTGCCTAAGGAACATAAAGAGCCTCAAACCATTCCACAGGTCATGGGAATGAGGTCTATAATTGTTACTAGTATTTGGCATACCAAATGCCACTATAGTATTTTGCATAACTGAAGAATTGTAAAATCTTCAATTCTTATAGTTACCATCTATAGTATATTGTATAACTGAAGAATTGTTATGGTATCATTTTTTCAAATCTGAAATGGCCCAGGTATTCCTATTCTCTTTTTGCCTAGAGAAAGATGTTAGGAAATTGTCAATTATATGGACTTTTACCCCAATAATTTATCTTGTCATATGACTTCTTTGAAATCTAGTTGAATATATGTAAGAAATAGTTTCTTTCTTATATAGAATGGTGTAAATTTAAATATTCAAAGAAGAGATTATTTTATGAATCACCAAATCGTTACATTCAAGGTAGTAGAAGTTATTATGATAAGGTGTATATTTAGACAGAATTCATATTTGAAATTAGTATGCTATGCTGTAATAAATGATGATTTCTGGCGAAAATTGAAAAATCATTTCCTAACAGTTTTCTAGTGCTTCCTTTGTAATAAAATGGATGGGTAGAAAACAAAAAAAATCAATTCATTCTATTAGCAAAATCATTGAAGATTGTGGTGATAAGGGAGAGTGGCAAATTTCTCTGGAAGGATTTAATGATAAAAGTAATTCTAATAATTCTAATTGTTCTGTATGGAGACCTAGGATACTGGATTGAAATACATGACCTTTAAGCATTCCCTTTGACTTGATTCACTCATACGGCTGACAATAGAATAGAATTGGGTAGGGCCTGAGCGACAGGCACAGCCTGTGCCAGCTCACGTTCGATCCCCCCGCATCCCATATGGTTCCATATGGTCCCCCCAGCACCGCCAGGAGTAATTCCTGAGTTCAGAGCCAGGAGAAACCCCTGAGCATTGCCGGGTGTGACCTCCCAAAAAAAAAAAAAAAGAGAATGGAATTGGCTTAAGATATTAAAAGTTTTGAATTTATTTAAGCTCATACACATTGGATTTTATTAGAAACTGTCTTAAGATATTCAAAAATTTATTAGCAGATTATTGCCATGTTACTCAAGTACCTCAAAACACTATAAAATGCTCACAGAACAAGCTTAGCAGGAACTGGCACATTTAACAAGTCTTATATAATCAACATATATAAAAGCATGTATATATTTTAAAAGCTCCATATGCCCTTCTGTTACAAATAAAAACTAGTAAATAGCTATTTTCTGATCAAACAACCCATTGACTTTTTTGTCAGACAAATGCAGCTCGTAAATTGACACATTTCAGTCCATCTGTATGTACAGCATGTTCCACATCACAATTATAACACAGACATCTTAACTTTAAATGAGACAAAACAAACATAAAATTAGCACTGGTGAGAACCCCCTGCCACTCAATTTGTGTTGGGTTTAACACCTTCTTATTTTATATGTCCTTCCACATAAACAGTTTTATATTAGCCCCTGATATGGTGCCTTCCAACAATTCAATGTTGAGCTTTTTAAAAGCACTAATTAGCAGCTTTAATGCGAAAGAGAACACATATATTAGAAAAATCCTGTAAACCCAGAATACCCTTTGGGCCCTGCCATTTGTCTGTGAAATAACTCAGTAAAAATATGTATTATATTGTTAATCACAAGAACTTCCAAGAATATAATCAATCACAGAAGAAGCATAAACTATACCTTTATAAACAAAGGAAGAAAAATGATAACTTCTATTTAAAGTGAACACAGAAATCCTCATTTAGCTTCACAATGAACAGGTTCATTTATAAAAAGAAACTTAGCACACTTCATAATAATGATAAAAATATTACAACTGTATATACATCCAAATGACATATATGCTTTGCTTTCCATTCTAGTACAACTGGCAACACATTTATTAAGTTAATACTTCATCTATTTTTCTATCATTTTCAATAATACCGAAGCTATGTATGCATTCAGATTAACTTCAACAGAAAATAAAGTCAATTATCTTCAAGTGTTTTGCAAGTTTTTGAAGCACAGATATATATATATATATTTTTTGAAGAATTCAAGAACACATTTTCTGTAATCTCCAAAGTCCAAATAACATTTTTAAAATAATATTTAACGTAATTAGCTATTTATAGCATAGAGGAGTGTTTCTTTTCTTTGACTCTCTACATACCTTGATCAGATAGTTCTAGTTAATATTTCTAGTACATGTAAATAATTATATCCTTGAGTGCTTTAAAATTACACTAATTCCTACACCATTAAGGAAGGAAAATGTTTCCAGTTTTTGATGCATTATAAGTGGGAGATATTAATTTCTAGATGAAATTATGCATAAGCAAGGAGAAAGCTTTGTACTGAGATAATATTTAAACATAAAATGTTAAGCATCTTAGGATTTATGGATGATTAAAAGCAAATAGAACAACACAATCACTTTGTATTTGGATTGCAAGACCCATTTGTGCAATATTATACACCAAAGAATAAAACATCGTTCTATTTTTCAAAAGCTATTGAGGGGTTGGGTTACATAGTTAGTTGGACAGTAACAAATATTCACAAAGAAATGACATGCTTCAGTAAGTATAAAATTATGCTGTGTCATATAAATTGATTCTAGAAAATAGAGTATCTCTTGTTTTTTATTATGAATACTATGTAGTTTTCACATGCTTCTGCTAATCAATATAATTTCTAAAGCAACTTTTTAAAACTTCAAGGAAATGAATTCATGCTATGTATGAGTTAAAACTATGATATATAACTATATATGATATAACTATAACTATATAGTTATAACTATATATAACTATTTATATAAAACTATATATATAATTATAAATATAACTATATGTGATAGTTACCAATATGGTAAAATTAGACAACACTGCTTTTGCTAAAGAGAATTCTTTTTTTTTGCTTTTTGGGTCACACCCAGTGATGCTCAGGGGTTACTCCTGGCTCTTTGCTCAGGAATTACTCCTGGCGGAACTTAGGGGGACCATATGGGATGCAGGGGATCGAACTTGGGTCAGCCACATACAAGGCAAATGCCTACCCACTGTGATATCTCTCTACCCCTTGAAGAGAATTTTTTAAATTACCCTAAAACAATGAATTACACCATTTTAAATAAAAATGGTCATGAAATGACTTATATCAGTTGTTGTTTTACTCTACTATTAAGGATATAATTAGCCAAAGATCTCATATATGTGTCCTGAATATTTTAAACTTATTTCCCTCAAAGAAATATAGCTGACAGATACTTAGGTTTGTATTCACCTCATATCTTGTTGTAAATAGTCTTTTATATTATAGACTAAATAAACATCTTTGTTACTGGTTTTGGCATATCGAACACGCATCAGACAGCTTGCCAGGCTCTGCCTTTCTGGCGCTATACTCTCATTACCTTGTGGGGCTCTCTCAGAAAGGTGGATAGAATATTCATAGTTATTTGGAGGTAAATCATTCTCCCATCATTAACATATGCCTCAGAGACCTGGGCCCTAAGAAAGGAAAGTCAGATGAGAATGCTATTCAGGTCTCCCAGAGAGGAATCAAAAGAGCTATGCTTGGAATATCACTCCTCACTCAAGTGAGAGAAGGAATCTGGAGTTCTGACCTCTGTCACTCTTCCAGAATCAGGGATGCTGTCTCATTTGCCAAGGCATTGAAAATCAGATGGGCTGGACATGTAATGCCATTTGGAGACTACCGCTGGACTAGAGCCATTACCGACTGGATCCCACAGGATGTCAAAAGATCACGTGGCCGCCCACCTACAAGATGGTCAGATTTCCTTGTCAAGACCCTGAAGGAATGGTTTGAGGCTCTTCATATTCCTGAATCAACCAGATGCCATTGGGCTACATTGGCATGTAATAGGGTCCAATGGAAATGTTACTGGCTCCCCACTAGAGCAAATTGATGAATAATGGGATTCAAGTGATCAAGTGATTATAGGCATCTTCAAATGCATATAATGTACTTAGTGTTTTAGTAAACATACTAGGAATTTCACATGGAGGGGTCAGGGGTTGCATGACATTGGATAAGCAATGACAAGTAGACTGGAATTATTGTCCCATTTAACCAACCTTTTAGACATAGAATCTCTGCTTAGGGCAGCTATGGAGACTACGCATTATTGCCAGTGATAATAACCTGATCATATCTACCCACTATAAAGGGATTTGCAAATTATAAGAACTAAGTCCAAGAAATCAAAAGCATTTCCAGTTATTCACTTAAATGATATGACCAATATATCAATATCTTAATACATCAATAATGAAGTACCACAGACTGAGTGGCTTAAAACAAAACCTTTTGTTTTGTTTTGTTTTTTTTGTTTTGTTTTAAGTTTGGATGCCAACAGTGCAAGCCGAAGTGCAACTCTGGGAACCAGCAGCACAAAATCAAGGTTTCACTGGAACTTGTCCCTTCTATAGTCTATGAAACTATTTTTCCTTGCCTTTCCCTCACTTCAGATGGGGGAACATATTTAAATTTCCTAGCTTGTCCTTACCTCACTCCAATATCTCCTCTAGAGCAACCATTGGTTTCTCATGTGTGTCTCCATTAGTGTTCCGACAAGGATGCCAGGTATATTGAACAAGTTGTTCTGTTCCCAGTTATTCACCAATTATACTTGCAGCAACCCTGTCACCAAATAAAATCACATGTAGTATACTAAGGCTTTTTAGAACTTGAGCATATCTTTTAAGGGACACAATTCATCTGTTAGTATTTATCAATCTGTATCAAAACTAAACACATCATTCTACCCATGCCTAAATGACTATCTTGTGTCTTCTCTTTTCTTGAAGGAGTTTTATTCCTGAGTTAGTTTAGTAAGGGGATATTTTTTCTACTTTAGATACCAGTCAAGTGGAACAAGAAAGTAAAAAGGGAAAAAAGTAAAAAGTAAAAAGGTAAGTTATGGTTGCTAAGAATCACCTAGGAATCAGAGTTTATTTACAAATATGTCCATATGAATTTTTTTGGAGGAATGATGCTGTTCTGTCAAAACATAAGGAACAAATGTCCTCTCTTGCTCTTGATATAAACTATTATAAAACAATTCCTTGTAGAGAAACACCCTTACAGCAGTAGGTGTGACCTGCTTTCTACCAAAACTATCTTGTAGAAGTCACTAATCTCCAAGGTCATTGACAGACTCCAATTTGCAAATGGAAAAGCTGTCATTAAAAAAACAAGTAGAGAAAAGGTGCAAAAACAAAGTGAAGGGAGTAAATTTGCATTGTTAAATTATCTCCCACTTTCGGCTTTGTCTTCAGATTCTTTTTTTGCAAAGTATTAAATGGTCTTTCATTCTTTTTTTCCTTTTTTTCATTTTTCTCTTGGAGAAGAGAAGTCAATGAGATTTTTGAAAAGGCTCAGAACAGAGGTCACTTTTGAACAAATGGCATGTAAAACAAGATAAATTTACATTTTTCAGGCCTCGGAAAGAACAAGGACAGCTTTGTGTAGGATTTACTAAGAAGTCATTGAAGGTAAGCATGGACTGCCCATTGGTCATGAGAGCAAAACCCAGAGAAACATGAGCCCAGGAGAGTTTATATGTAACTATAGGTTGATCATCTCCAACTTCCCACAAAGACCTTTCATTTCCATTTGGAATGAGTATGTGATAATCTAGACAGGCCAGCTCCTCAGTCACCACGTAAAGCACTAACTCTTGACATTGTCTAATTATCTTTTCTCATCATCACTCATTTCTTGAAGTCTCAGCTTCATTCAGATGCCAGGTATTTCCGAAATTAATCATGTCATTGAAAGCGGCATCTTTTCATGTAAATGGACTGTATTATTTGGATCAGAAAGCCCTCCCTTTGAGCAGCTCAGGCCCATTTGCAGGGAAAGTGTCTGAACTCTGACATGTTGCCTTCCGAAGAAAGATTCTATGTGTTGACCTCCCAGCAAGCACCAAGCATTCGTCACTGTGAGCTTGTGTTTGTACGTGTGGAGTGTACAGCTAAAAGCCTTGGGCTTGAATTATGCTAATTTGCCCCTATTGTTTCAGGGTGACTGCCTTTCCAGTATTTAGAGGCAAAGCCTTGCTGCATCAGCCTCTAGGTACTATCACACACAATTTTGCTATGAGGGCCAACATCTTATCTTTATTGTAACTGTTTAGGGGGCACCAGAGCTTCTTTGTCTTCTAAGACCTCTGACTACATAGTTTAGCAAGATTCTAAGGACACCATTTAAAGGCATTTTGCAAATAGTTCAGGACGCTGGAGTAGATCAACATATGGCCTTTCTTAACCTCTCTGAATTCAGAGATGAGAGGAGGAAAATACTTCTGAATGTTTAAACATTAGTCATCAAGTTTAACATTTAGATGTGCAGCATCTGGTCCATAAAGGATGGGTGCATGAGAAATAGTAAGTAATAAATTCTTTTTGTAGAAGTATCGCCAAGACACAAATAGGGGCCCCCTAAAACAGTTTGGCACTAGAATTCACAGCAGATTAGGGATGTTAACTCATTACCAAGTGCCTGAGATGAGTCAACTTCAGGAAAATATCTTCAATGTAAAACAGTACCCTTCCTGTGTAAGTAGTAATACATAAGAAGAAAAAAAAATTCTATAGCCAAAGCCACTTTTCTTATTTTATATTCTTTAGCAACTGGGTACAGGTGGTAAGGTATGTTTATTCTGGAAGAATAACAGAAAACTAGTATTAATTAGCTACAATCCTCCCTCCAACTGGAAATAAAATCAATGTTGCATAAACTAGCAAATCCCAGGGAATTAAAAATTAGGACTGAGGCTCTGTGGTGATGCTTTACCTTTTATTGTCATTATAAAATGAATATCATAAGAATAATTTCCTAGAAGATTTAATCATGGAGCTCATCAAGAAAAAGGAAAAGTTACTTGCAAACTCCCTTTCCCTCAACACTGAGAGCTTGTTTTAACCATATTTCCGTGTTCTTTTATTCACTTTAGTTTCCTATAACTGCATACTTTCTTAAATAAAATAGGTAAAAACTTTCCCTTGATCGTTTTCAAAACAGCGAAGCCACACATTGCTCATTCTTTAAAGCAAACAAAGATTTAAATCAGTCATAAACTATAACCTGTAGAGTCCCAAGATTGTCTGGAATTCAAAAAAGACAGATTTGGAGTGTTCCCTTAATACTAAAGTCCTACAGAAAAAAAGAAAGTATGAAAATCAACTTTTGAAAGCTATATTTAAGAAAGACCTCAACCCTTCCTTTCTTTAGTGGTGTTTGAAGATTAGCCAAAAGGAAAAAAAGGGAGTGTAAAGTCAAGGAATGAAGTCTAGGCTGTAGGCCAGGAAACTCTGAACCTTCATCTCTCCCCCTTTTACAGAGAAGAACATTTCTGGAGGAGAAAGAAGTTACAGGAGGTCGGCTTAGACTTCTAAGAGCTTTACTGAACTTTACCTTCCTCTTTGCATCTGCCTTCAGTCATGCTAATCTAGATTCCTTTCATCTTACATTCACATTACAAATACAAATCACTTATACTGGTGCCCAAAATTACTTCAGGAAGGCTATCTTTTCTATTTGAATCTATTATTTCCACAATATCTTAGTTTGCAACTCCTGAGTTGCTTATGATTTCTATGGCTATTTTCATATGTCATTCCAAGAAGTTGTAAACATCACATAAAAATTATTAGCAATCATAACTAGATTCTAAGATTCTCAAAGGCAGGTTTTCATAATACAATGACTATCATAAAACAAAAGCTTCAAAGAACATCTTTGTAGTATTTATTCATATTCTTTTAAGGTGAGGCATACTTGAAATTGTTGTACTTAACAAGCTTCAAACTACACAGGTCCTATCGGTCAGTTTATTTGTAATATTGAACCCAATAATACCTCAAAGAAATTTAACAAAGTTATTATCAAAAATTATATTAAAGTAGCAGCCGTCACCAATGAGAAATCACGTGAAACGTCCACCAAGACCAAACCTTATCTACAAACCAATCATTTCTATTTATGTTCATGACAATATAAACTGGAAACATTTATGGCTGTCCTTACCAAAAGCAGTTACGTTCACATACAAACTCAAATCTTTCAATCTTTTGCACATATGAACTAAGTACATTTTTCTTCAATTTCACTTCTTTTTATCAGACTCAAGACCGGTAAGCTATGTAACTTTGGCTTCTATTGAGCTTGCATAACTAGAAAGTTCCAAAGACAGCAATTTTCTGAAGAAAGATATATAGAAGGGTTTGTAACAGTAGATGCAAATAATCCCAAGGTAATTATCATGGGGTGCTAGGAATTAAAGGCAGAGAAAAAGTGCAGAATTTTGTTCTCAGAGTTGTTATTCATTAGTGATACCAACTTTGTTCTAATCTGAAGTGAAGTCCTATTACAGAAAAGAGGCTGCTTTGTTTTGGAGTTGCAAGGGTGACTGGTAGATAATCCTAAAAATTCTAAGCCTCACATGCTGAAACTATGAAAACTCAAAAATTTTCTCTGCAACCTATGGAATAGAACTGAGTATCCTGAAACACATTCTCAAATATACAACCACTTAATCTTCGATAAAGGAGCAAAAAAATATTAGGGTGGAGCAAAGAAAGCCTCTTCAACAAATGGTGCTGGGAAAACTGGGCAGCTACATGTAAAAAAATGAACTTAGACCTCCTTCTAACGCCATGCACAAAAGTCAGATCAAAATGGATTCTAGATCTCAACATCAGACATGAATCTATAAGGTACATCGCAGAAAACATAGGAGAAACGCTCTACGACATCGAAAACAAAAGTATCTTTAAAGATGACACACCACTGACCAAGCAAATGGAAGCAAAGATAAACAAATGGGATTATATCAATTGAAAAGCTTCTGCACCTCAAAAGAAATGGTAACCAAGATACAAAGACAATCCACAGAGTGGGAAAGGATATTCACCCAATACCCATCTGACAAGGGGTTAATATCCAGGATATATCAGGCACTGGTAGCACTCCACAAGAAAAAAACAGCCAACCCCATCAAAAAAGGGGGAGAAGGTTCCTCGCGGCGGCAGCCCCTGACCACTGGGCTCCAGGAGAAAAGGCTCCAGCTTTGAGGAGGGGATCGACCCCCACCCATCTGCGCAGGAACTCCCTCTGACGCCATCCAGCCCCGACGCCCAGCAGATCTCCGCGCTCTTCCCACCAGGAACTCCCTCTGACGCCATCCAGCCCCGACGCCCAGCAGATCTCCGCGCTCTTCCCACCAGGTGCGTTCCGCGGCGGCAGCCCCTGACCACTGGGTTCCAGGAGAAAAGGCTCCAGCTTTGAGGAGGGGACCGACCCCCACCCATCTGCGCAGGAACTCCCACTGCAAGACCTCCACCCTGACCCCCTGACACCGGAACCACCCACAGACACCCCAAAATTCAAAACCGCGGACGCGCTAGCGTCCGCGCGAATTATATTCTATCTACCTGACATAACACTGAGCATTGTCCCCTACACTCTTTGCTATACGTCCCTAGCTGTAAAGTAATTCAGGCACAACTAACTTTACTGACTAGTCACCCAGAACACTCATTTTCAACCTACGATAGTCATTATGGTAAAGCAGCACAAAAGTCCCTCAAGTTCTACGATTGAAGTTATTAATACCGATGAGTCCAGCAATAACGATGAGCTATATAACCTCTCTGAAAAGGAATTTCGTAAGCAACTGTTAAAGATGTACAAGGAAATAAAAGAAACAATGGAATACAAACTCAGTAAAGTACAGGAGGAAATGAGAGCAGAATTGAGTAAATTTCAGACCAAAGTACAAGCAGAAATGACAGATATTAAAAATGAGGTAAGTGAACTGAAAAACACAGGAGAAGGCCTCCAAAGCAGAGTAACAGCTACGGAAGAAAGAATTAGTGATCTCGAAGACGAGGTTCAGAGATTCTGTAGACAACACCAGAAGATGGAAAAAAGACTCACAATCAACGAACAGACTACTAGAGAAAATCGGGATGAAGCCAAAAGGAACAACATACGCATCATTGGGGTGCCAGAAGGGCAAGAAGAAAACCCTGATGAAGAAGAAACTGTCAAAGCCATCATCGCTGACAAGTTTCCCGAACTGAAGAAAGCATGCTCCCAGATACAGGAGGTCCGAAGGATACCAGCTAAAAAGAAACCCCAATAAGAATACTCCAAGACACATCCTTATTAAAATGACAAAAACGATAGACAGAGATAGAATACTGAAAGCAGCAAGATCAAAGAAGGAAATCACATACAAAGGAGCATCCCTGAGATTTACAGCAGACTTCTCAGATGAAACACTCCAAGCCCGAAAACAATGGTGGGATATTGTGAAAAGACTCAATGAACTTCAGGCCTCACCAAGAATTCTTTACCCAGCTAGACTTACTTTCAGATGCGAAGGAAAGATACACAACTTCATGGATAAACAACAACTTAGGAAATTCATAGACTCAAAACCAACTCTAAAAGAAGGATTGAAGGGTCTATTGTAAAATAAGACAACCCAAAACCACAACAAGGTTAAACAGAAAGATGGCACAAAATCCAATGACAATAATCTCTCTCAACGTCAACGGTCTAAATGCACCAATTAAGAGACACAGGGTGGCAAAATGGATTAAAAAACTGAATCCAACATTCTGCTGCCTACAAGAAACACATCTGAATAACCAGAGCAAACACAGACTCAAAGTCAAAGGCTGGAAGACCATTCTCCACGCAAACAACCCCTCCAAAAAGGCGGGTGTGGCCATACTCGTATCTGACAATATAGATTTCAGGCTGAAAAAGGTCAAAAGGGACAATGAAGGCCATTTCTTAATAATTAAGGGGTATGTATACCAGGAAGAAATCACACTGCTAAACATATATGCGCCAAACGAGGGGCCAGCAAAATACTTAAAACGACTATTAATAGACCTCAAAGAAGACATTAACAGTAGCACAATAATAGTCGGAGACTTCAACACTGCCTTATCGACTATGGATAGATCGACGAGGCTGAAACTCACCAGGGAAATACTGGACCTGAAGGAAGAAATAGAAGAAAGAGAGCTGGTTGATATATACAGGGCTTTTCATCCCAAAAAAGCTGAATACACTTTTTTTTCCAGTGCACATGGAACATACTCCAAGATAGACCATATACTGAGCCACAAAGCATACCTCAACAAAATAAAAAAGATTGAAATTGTGTCGACTATCTTTTCAGATCACGATGCACTGAAAATAGTAGTGAACCATACACAGAAGCAGGGAGCTAAACCAAACACCTGGAAACTAAACAGCTCACTGCTGAACAACAAATGGGTCATAGAAGAAATCAAACAGGAAATCAAAAGATTCTTAGAAACAAATGACAATGAAGATACCAACTATCAGAACTTGTGGGACACAGCAAAAGCTGTGTTAAGAGGAAAGTTCATAGCTCTGCAAGCATTCATCAGAAAAGAAGAAAGGGCCCATATAAATAACCTGACCTCACAGCTGAAAATATTAGAAAAAAGACCAACAAGGGAAGCCCAACCCAGGCAGAAGGAAGGAAATAGTGAAACTTAGGGAGGAAATCAACGACCTGGAAACCAAAAAAACAATCCGAAAGATTAATGAAACCAAGAGCTGGTTTTTTGAAAAATTAAACAAGATCGACAAGCCACTGGCAAGACTTGTAAGGACAGGGAAAGAGAGAACCCAAATAAACAGAATCAGAAATGAAAATGGTGACATCACAACAGAAAAAACAGAAATACAAGAGATCATCAGAGGTTATTTTGAGAACCTGTATGCCACAAAACATGAGAACCTAGAAGAAATGGATAAATTCCTGAAGTCCTATAACCTCCCACGATTGAAACAAGAAGACCTCCAATACCTAAATAAGCCTATCACCATCGGGGAAATTGAAACAGTAATTAAAAGTCTGCCCAAACACAAAAGCCCAGGTCCAGATGGGTTCACTGGCGAATTCTACCAAACCTTTAAGGAGGACCTACTGCCAGTCCTGTTCAAGCTCTTCCAGGAAATAGAAGAAACAGAAACACTCCCAAACAGCTTCTACGAGGCGCATATCACCCTGATACCCAAAGCAGGGAGAGACAATACAAAGAAGGAAAATTACAGACCAATCTCCTTGATGAACACAGATGCTAAGATCTTCAACAAAATACTAGCAAACAGAATCCAAAGACTCATCAAAAAGATCATACATCATGACCAAGTAGGATTCATCCCGGGAATGCAAGGATGGTTCAACATTCGCAAATCAATCAACATAATACATCACATCAATAAGAGAAAAAATAAAAACCATATGGTCCTATCGATAGATGCAGAAAAAGCATTTGACAAGATCCAGCACCCATTCATGATTAAAACCCTCCAGAAAATGGGAATTGAAGGAAGCTTCCTCAAGATAGTCAAAGCCATCTACCAAAAGCCCACAGCGAGTATCATTCTCAATGGGGGAAAAATTGAAAGCCTTCCCCTTAAGATCAGGAACACGACAAGGTTGCCCTCTCTCACCTCTTTTATTCAATATAGTACTGGAGGTACTCGCCATAGCAATCAGAGAAGAAAAGGACATTAAGGGCACCCAGATAGGCAAGGAAGAAATCAAGCTATCATTATTTGCAGATGACATGATATTATACCTAGAGAACCCTAAACTCTCGACCCAAAAACTCTTAGAAACAATAGATAGGTATAGTAGAGTGGCAGGGTACAAAATCAATACCCAAAAGTCGGTGGCTTTCCTATACACAAATAACGAAAGAGAAGAAAGGGATATTAAGAAATCGATTCCATTCACAATTGTGCCACAGAAAATCAAATACCTAGGAATCAGCTTAACCAAGTGTGTAAAGGACCTATACAAAGAGAACTACAAGACACTGCTTCAAGAAATAAAAGAGGACACGAGGAAATGGAAACACATTCCCTGCTCCTGGATGGGGAGAATTAACATTGTCAAGATGGTAATACTCCCTAGAGCTTTGTACAGATTCAATGCGGTTCCTATAAGGATTCCCATGACATTCTTTAAAGAAATTGACCAAACACTTTCTGAAATTCGTATGGAATAACAAACCCCCACGGATAGCTAAAGCAATCCTTGGGAAGAAGAAGATGGGAGGCATCACCTTTCCCAACCTCAAACTGTACTACAAAGCAGCAGTAATTAAAACAGCGTGGTACTGGAATAAAAACAGACCGGTGGACCTATGGAATAGAGTTGAGTATCCTGACACCCACCCTCAAAGACATGATCAGTTAATCTTTGATAAAGGTGCAAAGAGTCCAAACTGGAGTAAGGAAAGCCTCTTCAACAAGTGGTGCTGGGAAAACTGGACAGCTACATGTAAAAAAATGAATTTGGACCTGTGTCTAACACCTTGCACAAAAATCAGATCAAAATGGATTAAAGATCTCAATGTCAGACCTGAATCCATAAAGTACGTTGAAGAAAATATAGGAAAAACCCTCCACGACATCGATGCTAAAGACATCTTCAAAGGTGAAACACCATTAACAAAGCAACTAGAAGAAAATATAAATATATGGGACTACATGAAACTGAAGAGCTTCTGCACCTCGAAAGAAACAGTGACCAAGATAGAAAGACAGTCGACAGAATGGGAAAGAATATTCACCCAATACCCATCTGATAAGGGGTTAATATCCAGGATATATCAGGCACTGGTACAAATACATAAGAAAAAAAACAGCCAACCCCATTAGAAAATGGGGAGAGGAGATGAACAGAAACTTTGACAAGGAAGAAATCCGAATGGCCAAAAGGCATATGAGAAAATGCTCATCATCACTAATCATCAGAGAGATGCAAATCAAAACAACAATGAGATATCACCTCACACCACAGAGAATGGCCCATATCCAAAAGGGTAAAAGCAACAAGTGCTGGCGTGGATGTGGGGAAAAGGGGACTCTCATACACTGTTGGTGGGAATGTCGACTTGTACAACCTTTCTGGAAAACAATATGGACATTCCTCCAAAGACTAGAAATTGAGCTCCCCTTTGACCCAGCCATACCGCTCTTGGGAATATACCCTGGAAAGCCAAAAACACACAGCGGAAACACAATCCGCACTTTTATTTTCATAGCAGCACTATTCACAATAGCCAGAACCTGGAAACAACCAGTATGCCCGAGAACTGATGACTGGATAAAGAAACTGTGGTACATCTACACAATGGAATACTATGCAGCTGTCAGAAAAAAATGAAGTTATGAAATTTTGCTATAAATGGATGGATATGGAAAGAATCATGTTGAGTGAAATTAGTCAGAAGGAAAGAGAGAGACATAGAATGACTGCATTTATTTGCATGACATAAATATACTAGGTGATCTTACCGAAAGTGGAAATTACCACAAGCGTGTGGGAGTCAGAGGTTGGTTTAGATAGAGAAGGGAACATGTGTGAATAAATGTCTAAAGTTCTGATGCTAACATAGAACTGAGCATTAAATACAGACAAAAAAATGCAAATGATGGCTTCTAAGTGTCGTAGTGCACTTAGAAGTGTACAATGTGTGGGAGAAGGAGGAGAGAGAGAGGGAGAGGAGAGGAGATAAAGAACCTGCCATTTAGGCAGGATGTGGGAGGGGGAGGGAATTGGGGACATGGGTGGTGGCTGGGGGGCACTGGTGGAGGGCGGGGTGCTGGAACACTGTGTGACCGAAACCCCCAAGCGTGAACAGCATTGTAATTGTATATCTCACGGTGGTATAATAAAATGTTAAAAAAAAAATGGGGAGAAGTAATGAACAGAAGCTTCCAAAAAAAGAAGAAATTCAAATGGCCAAAAGGCATATGAAAAAGTGTTCTTCATCTTTAATCATCAGGGAGATGCAAATCAAAACAACAATGAGGTACCATCTCACACCACAGAGACTGGCACACATCCAAAACAGCAAGAACAACCGGTGCTGGCATGGATGTGGGGAAAAAGGGACTCTGATCCACTATTGGTGGGAGTGCAGACTGGTCCAGAACTTTTGAAAAACAATATGGGCATTCCTCCGAAAACTAGATATTGAGCTCCCATTTGATCCAGCAATAGCACTCCTGGGAATATACCCAAGAGACCAAAAAACACATAGCAGAAACACTATCTGCACTTCTTTATTCATCTCTGCGCTATTCACTATAGCTAGAATCTGGAAACAACCTAAATGCCCGAGAACAGAGGACTGGCTAAAGAAACTGTGGTTCATCTACACTATGGAATACTATGTGGCTGTCAGAAAAGATGAAATTATGAAATTTACCTGCAAATGGATGGACATGGAGACTATCATGCTGAGTAAATTAGTCAGAAGGAAAAGGACAGATATAGAATGACTGCATTCATTAATAGGACATAAATAGATACCAGTGTTTTACTAAATGTGGGAAATGGTAATGGCAGATTAAAACTCACCATTGAATATACACAAAGAGACTTAAGTGATAAACTCTAAATATCTGCAGGGCTAGCCACAATGTGTAAAATAAGAGGGAGAGAGATGCAGAGAGAGAGAGAGAGACAGAGAGAGAAAGAGAGGAAACTGGGGTACCTGCTATTAAGGCAGCCTGGGGGGTGGCCGGAGGGGGTACATTGGTGGTGGAAATGGGCTCTAGTGGAGGGATGGGTGCTGGTATACTGTATTACCAAGAACCAATTATGAACACCTTTGTAATTGTATGTTTCACGGTGGTATAATAAAAAATTAAAAATAATTTTCTCTGCAAAAGGAAGATAAGACATAGTAAATTAGTCCTTCATGTCCCATAACGCTGGCTAGTTCTTGGAAGTCTTTCCATGTCATAGGTCTTTGACTTTGAAGAAGGCACAGAAGATCGAATAACATAATCCTGCCAATAATGTCATCAAGGACTTTTGCAGTTCTGAGATTAAAAAGCTTTTTATTTTCTTTTTGGGTCACACCTGGCAATGCTCAGGGGTTACTCCTGGCTCTGCACTCAGGAATTACCCCTGACAGTGCTCAGGGGACCATATGTGGTGCCAGGGATTGAACCTGGACCGACAAAGGCTGGCCCTGTGCAAGGCAAACGCCCTACCCATTGAGCTATCACTCCGGCCCCGATTAAAAAGCTTTTGACCCATATTCCTTACCTGTGAAGTTCTTTATGTCTTAAAAATTTAATTTGAATTATTATTTTAAAAGACAATAATATCTTGAGAGTAGAATTCTATAAAACTAAGATAGTTGTAAATGGCATTTATCTTGCTACACAATCATCCCCAAAGAAATAAAATCTGTCATTTTATTTTTGATCTTAATTCAAATTAATTATAATCTCAGAACCTGAGAGGAAGTCTTCATTGTTATACTTTTTTTTTCCTTAAATTTAAATAGTCAAGCAGTCACAAAATCAATTTCAAATTTGTTCCTTAATCTTCTCAAGTCTATTTTGTTTTATTGTTCATCTCTATATGAATAAATGAAATAGTCTATGCATCTATTAAGAAATATCTCCTGCACGGAAATCATATACTTAAGTAATGACAAACCTATTTGTAAAATATTTATTGTGAAGGAAAATAGGACTATGCATAAATTTATAGCTTAGTATTTTCTGTGAAATATTTAATCAAGAATGAAAATTATTTCATTCTCTTAGTACATCCTATCCCATGGTCTTCTGTACTGCTCTATATAAGCATATATTAATGTATGAAAATGTTCTCGTTTCAATAAAATTTGTGTTGATTTTATACTAAATTTATCAAATTTCAAAAATTATAGTTTGCCATTCTAAATAGTATGTCTTTCTTATAGTTATCAAATACTTAGTTATCAAATACATATATTTACATTTAATATATGTAAATCCTTAAATATTTACTATTTAATATGTACATAAAATTTTGCTAAAGAATTAATCAAGTTCTAATCTTGAGAAATAAGATCTTGACAAATAAGTGGTTTTGCTTCTGAAAAGTAAAACCGCTCACATTTATCCACATTTGGCAAACACATATTAGAAGTAAGATCCTGAGCAAATTTATCCTACTTCTAGTATGTCTGTTTCCCTCACATTTCCCTCAAACACATAATGGAGATTATAGTAAAAACTCATCAAGGGGAATTCATCAGAATTTATTCAGATGAATATAATTAGGACTGGGACCTAATGTACATTGAATATACATTAGACAGTATTTCATTTCTTTGTCTGAAAATAGGAGTAATAATAACTCTACTATGGGGTGAGTAGTTTTTAATATTGTCATTATTATCATTATTAGAGTTGCATCAGGGCTAATTTAGATCTAAGATATTTGCAAAGACATCATGAAAGGAAGTAAACTTTAAGCTGACCTCAAAAGAATGCATGAGATTTTGATAAAGAAGATAAGAGGAGGGCTTCTCCCATAAAAACAAATAAAAGCAACTGAACAAAGGTTCTGAAAGACAATGATATGTTTAGAGCCAGAGGGTAAGGCAGATAGGTAGAGGATTATAGGTGAAGGCAAAAGGAAAGAGGATGGAAAATTTACTGGAAAAGTGTACTTCTCAGTAAAGTTGAAAAACATGAAAAACAAACAAACAAATGAACTTCACATGCAAACATTTCAAAGTCAGTATTTGCTTTTGTTTTTTACTTTTGTTTTGTTTGAGTGGGAGAGAGGGCGCACCCAGCTGTGCTAAGGGTTTACTCCTGGTTCTGTGCCCAGATATCACTCCCAGCAGTGTTGGGGGCCCATCTGAAGTTCCAAAAAATCAAACCAATGTCAACCTTATGAAAGGCAAAAGATTTATTCCATGTACTATCTCTCTGACCTATCTATTGAAGATTTTATTTTTTAAGGAAAGAAACATATGATCCAATCCATTTGCTATAGCTTTATCAGTAACATGGAAAGTAGAGAGAAAACTATAATAAAAGCAAGAAACATCTACAGTAACAGTGTGATCAATCACTGAACAACTGGCAGAAAGATGATAAAAAGAGAGTATCTACAGATCAGCAAAGAATAATGTTTGGATCATATGTGGAGCCTGACCAAAAAAGAAAAAAAAAATTAAATTTAAAAAATATGCTTAAAGAATGTTAAGTATAAACTCTGAATAAATATTTGATATAATTTGACTATTTTATACTCTTCTCTCTAGTCTGTATATATCTAAATACTCTTTAATAATAAGGTTTGATAAAAGAAAGAGTAACTGAGCAGGGGCTGGAGCGACAGCACAGTGGGTAGGGTATTTGCCTTGCAAGCGGCCGACCCGGCTTCAATCCCTGGCATCCCACATGATCCCTTAGCACCGCCAGGATTAATTCCTGAGCGAAGAGCCAGGAGTAACCCCTGAGCAAAGAGCCAGGAGTAACACCTGAGCATTGCTGGGTGTGACATAAAAAAACAAAAAAGCCAAAAAAAAGAAAGAGTAACTGAGCAATGGGAACATGGATTTCAGGACTCTGTCAGAGATATAACTCAAAGATGTGATAATGATTTGGAAGAAAAGATGGGGAGAAAAGGGATTCAAATTAAATTTTATGTCAATTTTTAATCTCAGTTAACATGGGTAAGTTACATGCATAGAAAAAAATACCCATTTTTTTTCAGAACACATCTAGTAATTTCTAACATTTTCAGTTAACTAGAACGATTGGTTTCTAACATCCTTATTTAAAATATAAAGTGGAAGCACTGTGTCCAATTACAGTGCAATCCTTGAGTCTTTCAGATTTAATTTTGTCAGAGTTTCCTGTATTGGGGAATATACAAAAAACAGAGATTATTTGAATATCTTAGCAAAGTACCTATAAAGGGCCACAGAAACATGAAACCAGGTAAGACACCTACCTTACACTCAGCCAACCCCTGTTTGATCAAAAGCACCATATTTGGTTTCCCAAGCACCTTCAGGAGTAATCTCTGACCACTCTGGGCATGGCCAGGACATCTACCCTCACCTCCCACCAAGAAGAAAATAAAACATTACCCTTAAAGATGTGGGAGCACAATTTTTATTTTGTATTGCTGCTTCTAGCCACACATAAACATGACCAGGATAACCTGATTGGAGACTCCAACCATTGCTTTTTTGCTTTTGTTTTCTGTCTTGTTGATTGTAGTATCTCTAAAGAGGTTCTTCCAGGATAGAGGAGACATAATTCAGCTGAGCAAAATGGAGAACTTTTTGTTATTTATTTATTCATTTCTTTTGTTGTACCTCCCTCTCCCTCTCAAGAATTCCTTTTTGTGATTACTTTGTGAAAAATAAAATAGTCTCTAACATCAAGATAATTCTGAGCTATTTAGCTAGAATGAAGACATTCCACTAACTACATCTATTTAAAGTTTAAGATATTACATTTTCTTACCCACTAATGAAGTGTGTTATTTTGTTTTTGTGATGGCTATTTTCCTTTCACTGGAAAGTGATTTCTCCAGTTTTCAGTTATCATGTGCAAGGTGACCCACACCCTGCTTCTCTACTCAATCCCTTAGCTGTATATCCTACTGATAAGCTTGACTCCCCCAATGAATCAGTCATCTGCTTTGCACTCCAAGACAACTGACGTCAGCCAACTCATCTGTCTGCATAAAGAGGCAAGAATTCAGATCTTGTTATCCTAGAGCTGCTTCTCAGCCAATGTAAGAACGATGGCAGATCCAGCAGGCCATACTCACAGTAAATATGACTTTCTAAGAATATGCCAACAATTCTGGAAATGAAGTATTTCCAAGTTGGAATAAAACATGAAAATTTAGTTCATAATTTCTAGGTTTTCTCTGCTCTGCTAGATGTCACTACAGATTCAACCTCAGTAGCTGGAACCTGGGGTTAATAATTAGACATGGGGGTATTAGATAGAATACTTTGAAAAAATATATTCATGAACACACGAACACACAAAAGTCTTCAAAACTGCCTGTGTTGGAAAGTAAAAATTTATAAAAGAGGAAGATATAAAAAGAAGAAATTGTTTATTTGTTGGTTTGCCTTTATAAAACCCATTTGGGAGAAGCATCCATGTACATACATCAGTTCTCTAGCCTGTCCCAGTTACACTGATGTTAGAGACGTCCTTTGTTAGAAATTAATGTGTGTAATAAAGTTTTACATTTTTCATATGTTTTCAAGTATATGAGCTATATTTCTTTTGACTGCATAATTACTTTTTTTGTATGCAAGAAAAATGAGGTGCTTAGTCCTAAGTAAATAATCTCAAAACAAAACAAGAATAATAGTTGCATTCTCTTCATCTTCTGGACTGTACACAATAAATATTTTCAGAAACTTTTAAGTTATATCATTGTGATTGATGAATAAAAAAGAACAATTTCACTGAATCAGAATTAAGTTCAGACAAAAATATGCCCCACCCTCCTATTGATATTTCATTCCACATGTGCTGAAAGGAGAGACAAATTATACATACTAAGATTTTTCCTAGCTTAAGTTAATTTCCAAAGTGTTTTCTCTTTATCCTCAAAAGGCAACATTGACTCACTATATGGCTTTTGAGATTTAAAGCAGCTTAAGTAGCTGATTTTTTTCTGGATAGGTACTTTCAATACCTTTTAATTTCTTGCAGGAAAGAATGTTGTCAACAAAATTAGGTAGTATTGATTTGAGTTCCTCTTCTTTGAATAAATGACATCTTGAAGGCTAAGCTTTCCATAGCTTTTAAACAATGGAACTACTTTAATAAAGGAAACCAGCAGTCATTCACACTTAGAAAACCCAATTTGGGTCTTTAAGAATATTTATTTATAGGCTTTAAAATCTTAAATTGGGAAGAGGGTTAGCAGTGCTACAAATGCTAACAGACTTATTAAGAGACCCCTAACCCTTTCTGGAAGCTGGCTCCACTCTAATTGCTAACCTGTCTAGTGCTTTCTTTTCCCTCTTGACTAGCCCTTAATTATGCCCTTGATTTTATAAAGTGTTTTATTTAGTTTTGTAAAGAAACTTTAAGCATTGCCAACTGTGACTATATCAGGAAAATACTGATACTTTAAGTTGGTTATAAGGGTTCCTACATAAAGTATCAATCCTATATATTTTTCCTCTTCTTCAAAATGATAACTATAATTCCCACTATGTCAAAAATGGTTAGCAATACAAAAAAATGTTTTCAGCATCTCTGTTTGTCTGTTTCCCTCCCCCTCTCTCTCTCTGTCGCTTGCCTCTCTCATGAGCTTATGTGTATATCTGTATATGTGTGATTGTATCAAATTAGAAAATGGATGCAATAATCCATATACTAACAGTAATTATCTTTGCTACGTAGACTTCCCAACAACTCTATTATTCCTTATACTACTTGTGGGTTACTGTTTTATTATAAATGTTATCTTATAATATGTATAATTACTGATTAAAATAGGGCTCTAACTTTCAAATAAAATTAGGGAAATGAGTTAAATGAAAGTTTAAAAATTTTTTTTCAAAATTTGAAGTATTATCTTTCCTTTAAAACTTTTATCTGACGGGACTGGAGCGATAGCCCAGCGGTAGGGAGTTTGCCTTGCATGCGGCCGGCCTCTTGCCGGCTCGGGTTTGATCCCGGCATCCCATATGGTCCCCGAGCACTGTCAGGAATAATTCCTGAGTGCAGAGCCAGGAGTAATCCCTGAGCACCACGGGTGTGACCCAAAAAGCAAAAAATAAATAAATAAATAAAACTTTTATCTGACTTGGGCACATGGAAAATACATGAGCCTATCTGATCAGAGTGAAAAAATAAAGGAAAAAATCAGTATGGAGCTGTACCACAGGGCAATCTGCCTTGGTAATGTTTGAAGAGAGAATTATTACAAATAGTCAGATTTGAACATATTGAGATTTAAAAGGGCTACAGTGAGGCATGATGATGAGGATATTTCCTTACTTCAGGAAGTTTTCCTATATACTCATTTGTTTACTTGAGGAATCTATTTATAAAGAATTATAGTACAATACGAGTGACTTGCTCAGCACTGAGAGAAATGAGATACTAAAGAGGTCATTTTCAATTTCCAAGTACTGCACATTTCCTAAAAAGGTCATTTTCTGCAGTGATGAATAAAAACCATAAAATTATTGTTACTCCTATTCTACAAATGAAAGAGAGATTAACTCCTGGTTATTCTCCCTGTGATCAATGTCATATTTTGCTCCATCTATCTTTACTAAGCTAGTCACTTGGGATAAGGATCTTGGGTCACGTATTCTGAAATATTTTGAGCCACACCTAGCCATGCTCAGGACTTACCCCTGCCAAGATCAGGGGATAATCTAGAGTGCTGGGAGTCAAACCTGGGTTCATGGCATGCAAGGCATGTGCCCTGA
This sequence comes from Cryptotis parvus, assembly GCA_021461705.1. Taxonomy (NCBI): domain Eukaryota; kingdom Metazoa; phylum Chordata; class Mammalia; order Eulipotyphla; family Soricidae; genus Cryptotis; species Cryptotis parvus. The sequence goes on from JAJIBD010002935.1 coordinate 82,939, forward strand.
CTGCTGTACTATATCTCTGACCCTCTACTTTGAATTTTGTTAGGAGATCTAACACAACTTTCCTGATTTCCTTTTCTCATACGCTCATTTGGGATGTTAGTTTAAAAATCTCTTAAATATACCAGGTGATCTTACCAAAAGTGGAAATTACCACAAGCGCGTGGGAGTCAGAGGTTTGGTTAGAGAAGGGAACGTGTGTGAATAAATGTCTAAAGGTCTGATACCAACATAGAACTGAGCATTAAATACAGACAAAAAAAATGCAAATGATGGCTTTTAAGTGTACATAGTGCAACCCACAATGTGTGGGAGAAGGAGGAGGAGAGAGAGAGGGAGAGAGAGAGGAGATAAAGAGCCTGCCATTTAGGCAGGATGTGGGAGGGAGGAGGGAATTGGGGACATGGGTGGTGGTTGAGGGGCACTGGTGGAGGGCGGGGTGCTGGAACACTGTGTGACCGAAACCCCCCAAGCGTGAACAAGCGTTGTAATTGTATATCTCACGGTGGTATAATAAAATGTTAAAAAAAAATCTCTTGTGACTTCTCTTAGCACCTGGCTTAAATCTGTTTTTCTACCTACTACCAACCTTTACAGGCCTCATTAACACCAACACAAACCCTTCTACATTGAACTACCCTTCTCTCTTCACTCAATACCACCTTCTCACAATCTACAAGCACCCTAAATTATTTGTCTCTATCTGCTCATCTAACATAGAGACTTTCTGTAGATTGATCTGCTGGATACCCATACAGATTAAATTAAATCACTTAAAATTCCACACCACAATAAACAATCCTTTCTTTAAATCTTTGCAGACTTGTTAAACTCCTTATACTAACTTCTGTTATTTAGGTTTTCACTGAGCAGCACTCATGTCTCTGTCTAGATCAGAATCCAGTTTATTTATTTATTTTTTTGCTTTTTTGAGGTCACACCTGGCAATGCTCAAGGGTTTTTCCTGGCTCTGCACTCAGGAATTACTCCTGGCGGTGCTTGGAGGACCATATGGGATGCCAGGGATCAAACCTGGGCCAGTACAAGCCAGCCACGTGCAAGGAAAACACCCTACCCTATGGATTAACGCTCCGGCCCCCCAGAATCCAGTTTCTTTAAAGATGTGTGTCACCAAGACAGAAAGGTAATATGGAGTGAAGATGCTTTATACACCACCTATGATTGACTCATGGTTCTTCCAGCCTCCATTTTATTTTCATATATCCTGCAGTTTTGTAAGAATCAAGTTGTAAGTGCTTTGACCATACTCCGGTGCTCCAGAAACATGATCTAAGCACTTAAATATGACTTGTCTGCCCTTCACAGCACTTCTTCAAACTTGGATGTCTTTAAAGAACTTAAGCTAAGATTCAAGGCAAGAAGGGAAAAAATAAAACTTCCTTTCGCCTCTTCCCACCTCCTGCTTCCTCTTGCTCAAAGTGACATGTGAACCAGTTTGACTTGTTTCCTTGATGTCTTATAACAATTAAAAAATAAGTAAAATCAAATTGATCACTTGATCACTTGAATCCTGTTATTCATCGATTTGCTCGGCGGGCGCCAGTAACATTTCCATTGGACCCTATCACGTGCCAATGTAGCCCAATGGCATCTGGTTGATTCAGGAACATGAAGAGCCTCAAACCGTTCCTTCAGGGTCTTGACAAGGAAGTCTGGCCATCTTGTAGGTCAGACTTCCTTTGTTCAATATGCCAAATCCAGTAACAGAAGTAAAATCAACACTGACTTTTTTCTCATAATAAAGATACTCTTCATATTTTTGTTAGAAAAAAAAAAACAATTTTCACACTTTGGGTTTATTTACTGGATAGAATCCAAAGACAAAGCTGTGAGACAGAGGACACAGCTTAAATGATGACTTGTCTGTTTATAATGAGTAATTGGACTTGGTGCACTAGCACTATGGGATGGTGACTTGCAGGTCTGATATTTATTTACACAATTCACTGAATGTAACAGATTTTGAAGTATTGCTCATAAATATTTAGAAAATATTGTTTCTAAGTATCTGCAGCTTCTTTACAGTGTATCAGGCTATTAATTTGAAACAGCATCTCTTTATTATTGAGAGGTAAGGTAAATAGCTGAGCAGAGATGCATGCAGCCTGGTACATAATTAATATTGCGGGGGAGAAAGAAAAGGAAAAAGGTTGTTAGAGGGCTGACAATCAGTCCTCCCTTTCAGGAAGGTCTCTTGAATATGCAGATAAAGATGTCTTCCCTTAGCTCTGCATCTGAACTTTCTATAGTAAGTTGCTTCTATTCTCATATTTTAATGCAAGAGACCCTTGCCCAGAATTAGTAGGACCTCTATGTCAACACAGCAAATGTTTGCAAAGAGAGTCCAAGCTCAACTTGCCTACCTCCATGCCCTTTTTTTTTTGTCTTTTGGGTTACACCCATTGGATTACTTGGTATACTTCATAGCCCTGTTGTTGAATTACTTGCCTACTTGCTAGCCCTGGGTTTTTGTATTGCTCATGAGGGAATATTTTTTCTCCTTCCTAGAAGCTTTCTGCTTATTTTTATGCTAGGGATATATTGTATAAGCACAAAATATGGTCAGACAGTGCAGTTGTGAGTTATTTTAGCTCTAAATTATATACTCTGGGTGTCAGTCATATTTTTCCAACTATAAGCCTCACTACCATTTAGATTGAATCTAATCCCTCATACCCCATAAAAAGGAGGGTCCCCACAAAGAATGGGATGGAATCAAGACAATAGCGCATCCGGCTTCAAAATAGGACAACTTTTTAGAGGAAGCCCTGCTCTGACCCAACGTTTAGAGCAAAAGTCAACAGCTCTGTTTGATATAAGATAAGCAGTAATAGACTTTCCTTAGAGCAGAGCAAGATTATGGGGTATGTAAATGATCAATCTGGAAGGGGGACATAGTTTGGATCATATGACATGGTCTCTGTAAGAAAGATCACACTATATATTTAATCATGGATGTAGTTATATGTGCCTATTTCTCTTACTGTGTTTATATAAGATGACTAGAAATATTATTGAAATGACCATTTACTGTCTTAAAAGAGAGAAGAGCAATGCTTTGTTTTAGCATCTCAATAGCATTTGGAAGCAGGGACATGGCCCTGCTGGGGTCTTTGCATAAGAAGCCAATTTTTAAATTTTATTATACCACCCTGATATATACTATTACAAAGCTGTTCATGATTGGGTTTCAGTCATACAGTGTTCCAGTACCCATCCATTCACCAGTGTACATTTACCACCACCAATGTCTCCAGATTACCTCCTCCCTCCCCAGACATTATGGCAGGCACTTTTCCTCTTCTTCTTTCTCTCTCTCTCTCTATCTCTCTCTCCCTTCTCTCTCTTTCTCTCTCTATCCCTTTCCCTTCTCTTACACATTGTGGTTTGTAATACATACATATATGGGTTGTCATGCATATCCTTTTGTCTACATTCAATGCTCAATTCTAATCCGGTATTACCATTCCCAAAATTATTAGCACACTGGTTCCCTTTTCTATCTTATCTAACCTCTGACTCCCACACACTTGTGGTAGATTCCCAACACTGACAAGTCCTCCTGGTCTATAATTTGCCTGCTTTGTATATTGGTATAATACTCTTTTTTATATCCTTCAAATGAATGCAGTCAATCTATATCTGTCCTTTTCCTTCTGACTAATTTCACTCAGCATGGTACTCTCCATGTCAATACATTTATAGGCAAATTAAGAAGTTATTTTTATCTTGCTGTTCTACCTTCATTATGCCCTGCCCCGAGCATCAGCATAAGATATATCTCTTGCAATTTGGAGGTGCTAGAGGCTGGAGGTGGTTGGTTGGTGTGGAGTGGCAGTGTGTTGGGGGTTGGTGTAGAGCGGAATAGAAGTAATAAAGCCTAAACTTTGCTCATAGTTCTTTGTTCATCAACCAGAGGGGATGGCCAATTGCCCCAAAAATGATCAGGACACTTGACTGACCCCAATACTGTTAGGGACCCCAACAGCCACAATAAAACCCTACGATATTGTTCTTGGCTCTGCACTCAAGAATTATTCCTGGTGGTGCTCAGGAGATCACATGGGATAGCGGGGATCAAATTAGGTTGGCAAAAGCCCTGCCTGCTGCACTATCACTATAACTCCTACATCCATTCTTGAGAGCAGATTTTGCACCTCCATTGTTTTCATATCCATCAGGATGTCGTAGGGCAGTCATCTTGGTCTTATAGTTGGCGAAGGATGTTGGCGAGCATTGTTAATGCTTTTCCTGGCTTCTGCTGCATCGGCCAGTATTGCTGTTCTTCTCTCTTTGAATTCCTCATTTATCACTTCTCTGCACTGCTTTGCGAGCTTGGATGTTAGCTTATGGTTGCCTGAGGCTCACGCCTTGCCACATTAGCGAATGAGCTTGAGAATTTTTGAACATAGGCGTCCTTTTGTGGCTTTCTCTTTCTCAGTGCTCCTCACACAATCATAGAGGTGCCGAACCAGTCGGTTGTATTCGGTGTCCATGTCGTCAATGATGGCATCTTCCCATATTACTGCAATGGTGCCAAAGAGCTCCCAGTTGATGGCCGTTCTGGGTGCTCGTCTTAAACTTTCAGCCCTTTCTCCCCATTCTATGAAGTAGAATTTTGCATGAAGGAGATGGTAGTTCGAACCTGTTTGGAATTTTGGGACAACAGTGACATTGATCAGGCAAAACTGTCAAGCAGTTATGTGTAACTAGGTAGAGAATTAACATGATGAATGACCTAAAACCTGAACTGCGCAGGAGAAAGAGAGAAGCGTGGAATGCCTTCAAGAGCACCAAATAAATAGCTAAACGACAAAGAACCTCTGGTTCCAGGTGCATCTCTTTGACTCCACCATTATCCCTGCATTAATATACGCCTCATAGACCTGGGCCCTACAAAAGCAGGATGAGAACGCTATTCGGGTCTCCCAAAGAGGAATCGAAAAGCTATGCTTGGAATATCACTCCTCACTCAAGTAAGAGAAGGAATCCAGAGTTCCGATTTCCATCAACGATTGAGAGTCAGGGATGCTGTCTCATTTGCCAAGGCATCAAAAAATCAGATGGGCTGCATATGTAATGTGACTTGGAGAAAACTACTGGACTAGAACCATTACCGACTGGATCCCATGGGACGTTTAAAAGATCACATGGCCAACCACCTACAAGATGGTCAGACTTCTTCTTCAAGACCCTGAATGAATGGTTTGAGGCTCTTCATAATCCTGAGCAAGTAGATGTCATTGGCTACACTGACACATGACAGGCACAAATGGAAACATACCAGCACCCACTCAAGCAAACGTCGACGAATAATGGGATGTCAAGTGATCAAATGAAGTGATTGTTTTAAGAGTTAAATGTGTCTCTCTGGTTCTATGCAGTCATTATGACCTGCTTTAGCCAGTAAACCGCAGCAGCAGATCATTGTTTTCCTAATTTAAAAATGTCTTAAGAAGTTTCCACCTTTTACTCTGCCCTTGTAACACAATGAGCATCAGTCACCGTATATGCTGGGCTAGATATTAGCTGTTTTATCACCTCAGGTAACAACCCATAAACCTCCAAAAGCTGACTTGCTTAGCTAACATGAGACTAATCATAAATATATGAATGAAGCTAGCCAAGACCAAAGACAAAACACCAAAGACAAACACCAAAGACTAAAATCACTTAATTTGTTTGCAAAATCCCAAAGAACAAAGACATCTCCTAATTAAATGCCCACTTCAAACTGTGGACCCATAAAACCATAAGACTAAATAACTGTTGTTGTGAGACACTGTATATTGGAGGAGTTACTTCAGCAGCAAAAGCTGACACCAGCTTACAATAACAAAAGAATTGTACCCAGTGACCATTGCCTCAGTCATATGGCTTTAGAACATTCTAATTTCTACACAAAATAGGTTAGTCAATTATTCAAACTAAGTTCATTTAGAACCTAAACAAATTCAGGTACTATTTTACCTCATGTAACACATTACCTATATCATCATCAATCTCACTTTTCAGATTCAATGTTTAGTAACATGAGTTACTGAAAATATTTCTAATATGTTAAAAATGTTTCTAATAAGTAATTGTTAATGGTAGGCTAAAACATATTTTCACATTATATATATCTATGTATAAATATGCATATATGTATACATATATATTCCTTTTTTATAAAAGTTATTTTTCAGTAAACTTTTTATCAGATTTCTAGACAAATATATGCAATTAACTCTTTAATGTTTCAGAAATAGTTCTAAAATAAACTTGAGATTTTTTGTGGTCACGATTGTTGTTTACGTTTTCTATACAAAGTATTAGGAAAAATGCTTGAGATATCTAATAATTTTTTGTTGTCAAAGCTAAAAACGAAATTAAAAGAGACACAAAGACAAAATTTTGTAAATTAACTTTTTTATGTTTGATTATTAAACAACTATATCGAACCTTTAATTGCAAAATCCTAAGAGCATCTATATGCCACAAGCAAGAAAAAAACTAGTAAACTGACTTTCAGCAAACATTCATTTAGGGGCGAAGTGATAATACTATGGGTAGGGTACTTGCCTTTGCACAAAGTTGATGCGAGTTTGATCCTGAGCAACTCATGTGGTCCCCAGCACTGTCAGGAGTGATCCTTGAATGTAGAGCCAGATGTAGCCCCAAAATAAAGTAAAACACCCATTAAATATTAAAAAATGCATCATCCATGCATTCATTCAAATTGTCTCCTAATAGGAATTCATGCAGTTGCTTAAGAAAAGGTAAGATTTGGGAATACTTTTTACAATGTCCTATATCCTGGAGAATATATGTGGTAAAGACTGCTGAGCATTGCATCTTCTTTAAAAAAAAAAAAAAACCAAGATTCTCTTTCCTGTCCTAACTTTCCTTTACCTATGGCAGGTGCTGAGTTTTAGCCAGTAGAATGTAAAAAAAAAAAACGGTTTGGTGCACCGGCCAGTCTTGATCCATCAAAACCTTGCATACAATTAATTATGCTATTTCCTTTCATTATACTGAGTTTCAGCCCCTAGGGTTGCCTTGTAAGATTACAATAAAGCTGGAAGAGATACCAGCAGCCTGGGTCCCTAAAAATAATAAAAACTATAGGTAAGAGAGGCACTTTTAACTGCCAAGTGAAAAATAAATCAATTTATTGTTCTCTAAATCATATTTGGTAGGAAATAGGAATGTAAGGGTAGCTATTTGCTCTGAGACTTTGCATATTTCAATCAATACAAGCAATATCTATCATCCTACAATACTGCCTAATCAAAAATAAATAAATAAAAAAACTCACCAAATATGTACTACCCTTTAATGAGAAAGAATACTAAGACAGGTAGTTGTTTAATAAAAGTGAAAAACAAAATCTAAGAGCTGCCAACAATGAAATTTCATTAGCACATATATCTAAAAACCTGTTTCTAAATAGGGATCATATATTAAATGTAATTCTTAACTTCTAATTCATGAAAAAAGATGACTTGATAGTAGATATTTGTAGCTAATTTGTGTCCAAGAAGCACTGAAAATAATGAATCAATCCATCAGTGAGTTTAAAGAGAAGGTGTGAATTGCCTGGCACAGAGCAGATATGCAAAACATTCTGCTTATATGCACTAAGTAAAGTTTCCATGCTTAACTAATAAAAGCAATGTTTAATCGTGTAGTTTATATTAGGTTTCATTCTTGAGGTTATATCTTCTCTATGGCTTGATGTGTATCCATCATTAACTTCTCATTGCTCTGAAATTCCCTGGGTTTCTTCTAGCCCAGATAAACACTGATTTTCTTCTTAACTATTTGTAATGTTTGGTCTATGCCAGAATGTCATAAAATTACAATCTTGTAATATGCAGTCTTTTCGAATTGACTTTTCATTTTCCACATTTAACATTATTCTTTGCCTTTTCATGATTCGAAATGAAAATTTACACGTCCTAGCGTTGAAAATGTATATTATTGCCAGAAAATATAATTCTTGCAGTTAGTTATGACAAGTTTATATGTGGACATATGTTTCAACTCATTTGAGTGAACTCAAGGAACTAGATTGTAAGCTCCTTAGGTAGTTGTAATAAGTATTGGATTGCTACAGTAACCGTAACTTTCTAAGAATCTGCTTTACTGCCTTTCAGAAATGCTATTTCCTTTTTTATTACCACCAAAAATTAGTGAAATTTCCTGATAACTCTCATCTTTATCAGCATTTGGTGATGTCATGTGCTTCCTTGGATTTTGGCTATTATAGAAAGTATGTAAAAATTTCTCACTGTTGTTTTAATACCAATTCACTAAAAATAAATAACTCTGAGCACCTTTTTGTATGTTAATTTGCCAGTATTATATCTTTTTTTTGATGAGATGCTTGGTTAGGTCTTCTGTCTATTTCTTTTTCGTTGGGGGCACATTAGAGGGCCACAAACAACAATGCTTAAGGATTAATCTGGCTCTGCATTCGAGATGACTCCTGGTGGGCTCAATGACCAGATGGGATGTCAGAGATTGAACCCAAGTTGAGCACATGCAATGCAAATGCCCTACATTCTGTACTATCACAACAGTCCCTCTTTGTCCATTTCTTAAAACTCAAGGTTCTTTTCAGTTGACATCTTAAAAATCTCCCTGCTGCTGCAGACTCCCAGTGGCAACCATGTCTTTAATTTTTTTAATATGTATGGCGCTTTCTTTGCAAATATAGGTTTACAGAGATAAAATATAGGTTTACAGAGAAATCCCTCAAGTAAATTGTAAGGAAAATTTTTTGTGTTTTCTCAAAGTACCTATTTTTTTTCAGGCACATGCTGTAAATATGACCGGGCCATTTTCACCTATTGCCCCTGTGCCACAGCAGTTCCATGGGAATAGCAGCAGGGTTTCATTGTTTCATATGCCTATGTGCTCAGTTTCATCCAGTGATAAATACTATCATTTCACTGTATCACTACTTCCCGTTGTTCATCGATTTGCTCCATCGCGCACCAGTAACATTCTATAAGTCCTGTCACAAACAAGTGTAGCCCAAGGGTATCTGATTGCTCCAGGGACGGGAAGAGCCTCAAACCATACTTCAGGTCATGGAATTGAGGTCCATAATTGTTACTAGTTTTTGGCATATCAAATAAAACACAGGTAGCTTGCCAGGCTCTGCCATGTAGGTGGTATACTCTCAGTAGAAGGCTTTCATCTCGAGCATTTACTGATGAAACATAAAGGGAATGATCAGGTTTTCTATTGGGTGAAGCTCTGAGGAACCACTCTATGAAATTGAAGCTGACCCTGACTCGAGTACCCCACACCCTTGTTCCTCCCTAAATGGCTTCTTATAGCCTGGGGTGCCCAAGAGCATGGATGAGTATGATTCTAGTGATTCCAAGCACTGTGGGGCCTGACCTGGGTGGCCCCACCCTATTAGAAGGCCTTGCATTTAGCCTTCAGTGCTGATTGTCTTTTTTTTTTTGTAATATTTAATTATACCACCGTGAGATATACAACTACATAGATGTTTATGTCCGGGTTTTGGTCATACATTGTTTCAGCACGAATCCCTCCACCAGTGCCCATTTCCCACCACCAATGTCCCCGATTCCCTCCCCTCTCCCCTAGCCTGCGTCTATGGAGAGTTCTTTATATCTTTTCTCTTTCTCTTTCTCTCTCTCTCTTTCTTTCTCTCTTCCTTCTCTTACACACTGTGGATTGCGATACATACATTTAGAGGTTATCATTTACAGGCAAATACATCTTTTTACCTGTATTTATTACTCAGTTCTAGACTAGTATTATCACAACAATTTTTAGCACTCTGTTCCCTTCTCTATCCCACCCAACCTCCAACTCCCAGATGTTTGTGGTAGATTCCATTTTTGGAAAGACCTCCTGATCCATGTTTTGTCTGACCTTGGATATTGGTATCATAATTATATGTATATATAGATATATATACGCATATATCTATGTATACATATATATCTATATAAGATAGAGGTTCTTTTCATTTGATTTATTTTCAGTTGATTTCTTAAAATTCTCCCTGCTGCTACAGACTCCCAGTGGCACCATGTCTTTAGCCTTTAGCATTTAGCTACCTGGCCCATTATCTGAGTATCACCAAGAGTGGCCTAGAACTCTAAGCATAACTTAGGAGCTAACTCCCTAAATGATAATAAATTGCCTAGATTTATATATGTTATTTCTGGTTCTGTTCTGTATCATCAATATATTGTTCTGTTGGATGTCAATAACACATCGTTATGACTACCTTTAGAGTAAGTGTTGAAAGTAGATAGTATCACTCCTCTGACTTTATTCTTTATCTTCAATTTTGAGTTATTATTTCAGTTGATTATTTTCTAATTTAAACATTAAAATTAGTTTGTCATACCTACAAAATAAATTATTGTTTTATAGTGATTGTCTTAAGTTACTAGATCCGCTTATAGAAAATATTGTATCTTTCTATTTATAAGCAAGGAATATTTTTCTATTTATTTGGTTGCTCTTTGATTTTTATTAGCATTTTATGATTTTCTCATATAAGTCACAAATATATATATTAAATTTACTCCCATGTATTTATTTTTATGCTATCAAATGGTATTAGGACTTCAATATTAAATTCTAATTGCTCACTGTGATATATGGAAGTATGATTATCTTTTATTTATTAAACTTGCATCCCCAAATTTTGCTATAACTGCTTATTAGTTCTGATTTTTATTCAGTTCTTTCAGATACTCTAGATTATCATTACAAATGTAATGATAATCTAGAGTTTTTATGCCTTCTCCATCTGTATATCTTTTATTTCCTTTTCTTATCTTATTGTACTAGCCAGTATTTCCTGCACAATATTGTACTAGCCAGTATTTCCTGCACAATTTTGAAAAGGAGTGAAAAGAGGGAATATCCTTGTATTATTGTTAATCGTAGCAGAAACTTAGTTTTACATGATTGAGAGTATAAATAACTTTCAATAACCCCCTGTAGGGTTTTCCATATTTATTTTATTGAGATGAGTAATTTTCACATATATTTATGACTGTCAAAAATTCAATTTCATCACAAATTTTATGCAATAATTGGTGTGATAATATGGCTTTTTGTTTTAAACTTATTGCTGTGAATATAACCTGTTATAGTAATAGATATTTAAGTGTTGAACCAGGCTTACATAATTAAAATACATTTTACTTGAATGTAATATATAATTTTTATTATTTTTACTTTTGCATTACCAAATATTGTTCATGATCATTGCTCATATATTCATGCTCAGTGTTCTTTAAGAATCTGGGATATTTTGTTTAGTGAATGTCATTAATTTGGAGAATATGTCATGATTGTCACTTCCATATTGTTTCAATTATTTTTCTGTTTTCTATTATTTAGTTTGGGTACCAAACTCTAGTAGTACTCAGAGTTTAATCATGGTTCAGAGCTCATGTATCACCCCTGTCATAGGGGACTATGTGCCATGAAAGGGATTGAAGCCTGATTGATTCCCAGCAATCCAATATTCTATTCAATACTATCCAATCATTTTTCCTCTGCATTTTGTTTTAAAAGGTTTATTGATATATATTAATGTTCAGAATTTTTCCCTCAGTCACACCAGTTCTAATGAGACCATCAATGACTGCTTTGCATTTATATTAATATTTCTAGCTCTGAATTCAATTTTTTCTTTTATAATTATATATCTGCTTACAGTGTTCTCTTGTTCTTTCATATTGCTTAGATTTTCCATCAGAGTTCTTGGCACATTAGTCAAAGTTATGTTAATAAAAGGTCTGCTATTTTCAACATCTCTGCTGTACACATATAATTTTATAATCCTCACTATGACTCTTCAAAATGTATTTTTACATCTTAATATGCTTTATATGTTTTGTTGGATAGCTGACATGATGCACTAATAACATGACATGTAAATAAAGCTGAGATAAATATATTTTAGCAGTGCAGTGGTAAGGTTGTGAGGAGACAAACATTACATAGTCTGATAGATCTCAGATTTTAGTAACTTATGGGATGTGAATGTCACAAGTACATCTAGGTTTTTTAGTTGGGGTGGGGTTTTTTTTGTACTATTGTGTTACCTAATTTGATGTACAAATCAGGTTGGATGTACCCCAAGGAAATTAGACACTAATAATCTCCAGTGGTGAGGGCAGTTTTGCTGAGAACAAAATGTGCTCTAAAATATTACAAAATGGTAGCATTCCTCTTCTTTTGCTAGAAACTAAAGGAAATTGTTTTCACCAGTGAAAGAACACTCTAGACAGACTCCTAGGGGTAAAATAGTTGTGAATAGAAACTTCTGACTGATCACTTGATCACTTCACTTGAATCCCGTTATTCATCGATTTGCTCGAGCGGACGCCAGTAACATTTCCATTGGACCCTATCACGTGCCAATGTAGCCCAATGACATCTGGTTGATTCAGGAATATCAAGAGCCTCAAACCGTTCCTTCAGGGTCTTAACAAGGAAGTCTGACCATCATGTAGGTGGGCGGCCACGTGATCTTTTGACATCCCGTGGGATCCAGTCTGATCAGGTAAACATTTTTCTCTCAATCTTGTCTAGTGATCTACAGCAATTTGTTAATTTTCACTCAGGTTTTTGAAGACCCAATATGTTTCCTATAAATTTTTTTTGTTCCTGGCTGTTGCACATCTCTGTTGTGATTCAGTGTATTCACCTATATGTTTCTCCAGTTTTAGACAGAATAATCTTGTTTCTCTAATAAATGTAAAAGGATTTCATTTGTCAGTTTTATTTTTTTCACTTTTTGTTAGGATGGAGTGATGACTTCTAAACTTTTTACATGTAAGATGAGTAAACTGTATTTTTACACATGGCAGAGCTGCTGCCAGCTGCTAGGCTGAGAGGCATCCTGGATATGGGGCAGTTTCTGGTTCTCGCCCACTGCCCAAACAGACCTTTAGAGACAGGGAAAACGTCATACACCACAACCACAGCCATTTTTCAAGGTCGAGGCTCCACAGCATGTCAGAGCCCCACCCAAAAAAAAAAAAAAAATTTCAAGCCCAGGTATGCAGGACTACACAGCTAAATTCACCAGGTTTCTGTGGATCTGGATCTAGGGTCCCTTCCCTAACTCAGTTCCCTCCAGAAGGCCCCTGGACCCACCCAGAACTGCTTCCGGTGCAGTTGGCCGTGATCCAGGGAAACAGGCACATGACGGCGCTGCTGCTGAGTATCCCCATGGCACGTGGCCATAAAGCAGCCATGGAATATCTCAAAGTCTGATATACTTATCTACTGAGTATTCCATCACTGTCTTCCCATTGTTCATCGATTTGCTCGAGTGGGCACTAGTAACATCTCCATTATTCCTGTCACAAGCAAAGTGTAACCCAAGGGCATCTACTTGTTCCAGGGACAGGAGGAGCCCGAAACCATTCTTCAGGTCATGGAACTGAGGTCCATAATTGTTACTAGTTTTTGGCATAACTGGTAATTAAAACACAGGGTAGCTTGCCAGGCTTTAGCGTGTAGGTGGAATAGTCTCAATAGAAGGCTCTCAACTCTAGCATTTACTTATGAAACTTAAAGGGGGAAGATCAGGTTTTCTCTTGGATGGAGCTCTGAGGAACTATAGTCTGGATGTTGAGAATGACTGACTGCATAATGTGTGGTTTGCTCTGGCTTCTTGCTAGGCTTACTGGTATCAGTTAAAACCTGTCTAGAACTGTTTACTGTGTATAAATGTGAAAGAACTTGGGAAGAACCTTATGCTCCATCACCTTTCATAGAATTAAGTATGGGGCATACAATCACAAATGTGTGGCCACAATGTGTGGTCTGTGACAACATATCAATAATTTTCTATATAGTGGGCTCAAATGGCACAGTGGAGATTTAAGAATCTCCATTGACTTTAGTCTAAGAACATATTCATCAACTGATTTTAGAGAATTGGCTCCAACAAGCAATATGGAATAGATTATTCAGTATATGCGTAGGACAAGCTCAAATAGAGGTTGAGATAAATTTAAAATAAGTGTCTGTTGGTGCTGTGGTGGTGGGTCTGGGATTGACAGTAGAAACCCACTTTATTCTAGAAACCCAGAAAGTGAATCCAAGTACATAAATCAGCCAGACTCTCACATAACAACCCCCAAAAGAAGTCATAACTTTATCAATACCATTCCCTTATATGGGCTGTAATGGTCAATATAATTAGTTTCACCTAAGGAAGCAGGCATGGGGATAAGGAGTGAGGTGGGAAATGAGGGTCTTTGGTGGTGGTGGGGAACACACGGGTGGTAGGATTGGTGTTGAACAATGAATCTTTATAACAACTGTATTGTGAAAAACTGTACTTTGTAAATCATGGTGTTTAAAAATAAAGGGGAAAAAAGAAAACTTTCTTTTTAACAAATTAACTAGCATGTTGAGAGAGAATGAGAACAGAAGAAAATAGAAAGGGAAAGAGAGAGACAGAGGAGGGGGGAAATAAATGAGGGGGAGTGAGGGAATGCACATAGAGAGATGCAGTTCAAAAGTCCATGTCTCAGGCCAGAGAAAGAGTACAGTAGGTAAAGTGCTTGCTTTGCACACGGCACACCCAGGTTTAATCCTCATTATCCCATATGTTTCTTGGAATATTGCCAGAAGTCATTCCTGAATATAGAACCAGGAGTAACTCTTAGGCATGGCTGACTGTGGCCCAATAACCACACACACACACACACACACACACACACACACACACACACACATCAATTGTCATCTCTTTCTCATAATTGATCTCTAGGAAACATATTACATCTGTTGGAGTGAGTTAGGAGTTGGAAACATATTGCATCTGTTGGAGTGAGTTACTGTACTGTAAAAAGGCATATTAGGGACCAGAGCAGGGAGCATTTTCCTTACATTAACCTACCTGGGTTTGATCCCACTACACTTTTTTTAAGAATAAGGGGTCAATTTAAGTAAATTTACAATTAAATAGCAACATGCAACAATTTCAATAATGTTGATTTATAGAAAATTATAATCTAAAACTTATTTGGATAGTGAGATTCACAATTATTTGCAATTCAACCCAATCTATCTTTGCAGAAACAATGGTCCTTGGAGTCTGCCAGTCCCTGAGCAAAGTCCCAGAGTGCAAAGTCAGGAGTAAGCCATGTGTGGCAAAAAAAAAAACCCAAAACAAAATAGAGAGATTAATGATTCATGCTAAACTTTATGTGTGTATAAAATACATATTTATATATACAATAAATAAAACGAATTATATAAGTATATAGAATATAAATCTGTATATTCTAGTTTGTGATCTGATGAGTTTTAAAACTCAAATAATTGTTAGTTCCTTTCCCTGTCCTCTTATCAGTTGCCATGATAAATCATTTAACCTCCCAAAGCTATTTCTTTGTCTTTCATATGAGGATAATGACTTCTAAGCTTACAATCTCACAGGACTGTTTTGACAATCAGACTCAAAGTTTGTTATCATACTTTACAAAAAGAATAGAATAAGTTATTAAACAAAATAAGCCAAGAATATTAGCACCATGATAATTATTATTATTATTGCAAATATTCAAGACTGTGCCTGACTCACCTATCTTTTTTAAAGCTTATCTCTAAAACATAGAAGTGTTGTATGGCAATCCAGCATAGAAAACATCAAGAACTCCATGAGAAAAGGACATCACTAAAAATTATAAGCACTAAATAATGGGCTTCAGAAAAGAAGTTTTAGAAATTGCACAATGTCTTCACCACCATCGTTATTTTATGGGGATTCCTCTTATGACTTTCCACTGTCCAAAACACCCTCCTCAATATTTCAGCCCTAGTAAGATTAAGTGACTACTGGTTATTTCTAATATTGTAAGATCTGGGGAAATAAAAACTATAGCTCTGTATTTGATTAAACGCTTTCACACAATAGTTTCTCGGTCTTATTCCTTTGGGGCTACAAATGATGACTTCGCCCTGCATTTTATTTATTTTTTTTTATGTTTAAACAGCATTTTTATTCATTCTTTATTTATTTTTTCCCTTTTTTTAATTTTTTTTATTTTTAAAATTACAAAGATATACAATTAAAAAGTTCATATTTGGGTTTTGGTAATACAGTGTTCCAGCACCCATCCCGCCACCAGTGCCCATCTCCCACCACCAACATCCCCGGTTCCCTCCCCCTCCCCAGCCCTGCTCCATGGCAGGTTCTTGATTTCTTTCCATTACTCTCTCTTTCTCTTTTCCTTCCCCTCCAGACTATGAATTACAGAACGTACATTAAAGGGTTGTCATGTGTATCTTTTTGCCTCTATTTAATGCTCAGTTCTAGGTTGGCATTAGTACCCTCAACAATTGTCAGCACACTGTTCCATTTCTGTCTTACCTAGCCTCTGAATCCCACACGTTTGTGATATTTTCCACCTTTGACAGGACCTCCTGATATATGTTTCACTTGATCTTGGATATTGGTATCATAATATGTACCTATATATTTATGTTATGCAGATAAATGCAGTCATTCTGTATCTGTCTCTCTCCTTCTGGCTAATTTCGCTCAACATAATCTTCTCCATGTCCATCCATTTATAGGCAAATTTTATAACTTCATTTTTCCTAACAGCTGCATAGTATTCCATTGTGTAGATGAACCAAAGCTTTTTTATCCAGTCATCGATTTTCGGGCACTCTGGTTGCTTCCAGATTCTGGCTATTGTGAATAATGCTGCTATGAACATAAAAGTAGGGATGGTGTTTCCGCCATGCGTATTTTTGGCTTCCCAGAGTAGATTCCCAGGAGTGGTATGGCTGGGTCAAATGGGAGTTCAATTTCTAGTCTTTGGAGGAAAGTCCATATTGTTTTCCAGAAAGGCTGTACCAGCCGGCATTCCCACCAACAATGGATGAGTGTCCCCTTTTCCCCACACCCACGCCAGCACTTGTTGTTCTTGTTCTTTTGAATATGTGCCAGTCTCTGTGGTGTAAAGTGGTATCTCATTGTTGTTTTGATTTGCATCTCTCTGATGATTAGTGATGATGAGCATTTTTTCATATGTTTTTTGGCCATTCGAATTTCTTCCTTGCTGAAGTTTCTGTTCATTTCTTCTCCCCCATTTTTTGATGGGGTTGTTTGTTTTCTTTTTGTAAAGTTCTACCAGTGCCTGATATATCCTGGATATTAACCCCTTATCAGATGGGTATTGGGTGAATATTCTTTCCCCATTCTGTGGACTGCTTTTGTATCTTAGTCACTGTTTCTTTTGAGGTGCAGAAGCTTTTTAGTTTCATGTAGTCCCATATGTTTATCTTTTCTTCTAGTTGCTTTGTTAGTGATGTTTCATCTTTGAAGATGCCTTTAGCTTCAATGTCATGGAGGGTTTTTCCTATATTTTCTTCAATGTACTTTATGGATTCAAGTCTGATATTGAGATCTTTAATCCATTTTGATCTGATTTTTGTGCATGGTGTTAGACACAGGTCCAAATTCATTTTTTTACATGTCGCTGCCCAGTTTTCCCAACACCACTTATTGAAGAGGCTTTCCTTACTCCATTTTAGACTCGTTGCACCTTTATCAAAGATTAAATGATCATGCGTTTGAGGTTGGGTGTCAGGATACTCAATTCTATTCCATAGGTCCACGGGTCTGTTTTTATTCCAATACCATGCTGTTTTAATTACTACTGCCTTGTAGTACAGTTTGAAGTTGGGAAAGGTGATGCCTCCCATCTTCTTTTTCCCGAGGATTGCTTTAGCTATCCTTGGGGGGTTTATCGTTCCATACAAATTTCAGGATTGTTTGGTCAATTTCTTTGAAGAATGTCATGGGTATCCTTATAGGGATTGCATTGAATCTGTACAGAGCTCTAGGGAGTATTACCATTTTGACAATGTTGATTCTCCCCATCCATGAGCAGGGAATATGTTTCCATTTCCTTGTGTCCTCTTTTATCTCTTGGAGCAGTGTCTTGTAGTTTTCTTTTGTACAGGTCCTTTACACACTTGGGTAAGTTGATTCCTAGGTATTTGATTTTCTGTGGCACAATTGTGAATGGAATTGTTTCCCTTAATATCCCTTTCTTCTCTTTCGTTATTTGTATATAGGAAAGCCACCGACTTTTGGCGTGTTGATTTTGTATCCTGCCACTCTACTATATGTGTCTATTGTTTCTAGGAGTTTTTTGGTAGAGAGTTTAGGGTTCTCTAGGTATAAAATCATGTCATCTGCAAATAATGATAGCTTGACTTCTTCCTTGCCTATCTGGATGCCCTTGATGTCCTTTTCTTCTCTGATTGCTATGGCAAGTACTTCCAGTACTATATTGAATAAAAGAGGTGAGAGTGGGCAACCTTTGTCTTGTCCCTGATCTCAGGGGGAAGGCTTTCAACTTTTCCCCATTGAGAATGATGCTCGCTGTGGGCTTTTGGTAGATGGCTGTAACTATCTTGAGGAAAGTCCCTTCAATTCCCCATTTTCTGGAGGGTTTTAATCATGAACGGGTGCTGGATCTTGTCAAATGCTTTCTCTGCGTCTATTGATAGGATCATATGGTTTTTATTTTTTCTCTTATTGATATGATGTATTATGTTGATTGACTTGCGAATGTTGAACCATCCTTGCATACCCGGGATGAATCCTACTTGGTCATGATGTATAATCTTCTTGATGAGTCTTTGGATTCTGTTTGCTAGTATTTTGTTGAAGATCTTAGCATCCGTGTTCATCAGGGATATTGGTCTGTAGTTTTCTTTCTTTGTGTTGTCTCTCCCTGCTTTGGGTATCAGGGTGATATGTGCCTCGTAGAAGCTGTTTGGGAGTGTTTCTGTTTCTTCTATTTCCTGGAAGAGCTTGAAAAGGACTGGCAGTAGGTCCCTCCTTAAAGGTTTGGTAGAGTTCACTAGGGAATCCGTCTGGACCTGGGCTTTTGTGTTTGGGAAGACTTTTAATTACTGTTTCTATTTCCCTCAATGGTGATAGGCTTATTCAGGTATTGGAGGTCTTCTTGTTTCAGCCGTGGGAGGTTATAGGACTTCAGGAATTGATCCATTTCTTCTAGATTCTCATGTTTCACGGCATACAGGCTCTCAAAGTAATCTCTGATGATCTTTTTGGATTTCTGTGGTTTCTGTTGTGATGTCACCATTTTTATTTCTGATTCTGTTTATTTGGGTTCTCTCTTTCCCTGTCCTTACAAGTCTTGCCAATGGTTTGTCAATCTTGTTTATTTTTTTCAAAAAACCAGCTCTTGGTTTCATTAATCTTTTTGATTGTTTTTTTTTGGTTTCCAACTCATTGATTTCCCTCTCTAAGTTTTATTATTTCCTTTTTTCTGCCTGGGTTGGGCTCCTTTTGTTGGTCTTTTTCTAATGTCTTCAGCTGTGTAGTCAGGTTATTTATGTGGGCCCTTTCTTGTTTCCTGATGAATGCTTGCAGAGCTATAAACTTCCCTCTTAACACGGCTTTTGCCGTGTCCCACAAGTTCTTATAGTTGGTGTCTTCATTTTCATTTGTTTCCAGAAATCTTTGATTTCCTGTTTGATTTCTTCTATGACCCATTTGTTGTTCAGGAGTGAGCTGTTCAGTTTCCAGGTGTTTGGTTTGACTCCCTGTTTCTGTGTACGGTTAACTTCCATTTTCAGTGCATCATGGTCTGAAAAGATAGCTGACACAATTTCTATCTTTTTTATTTTATTGAGGTATGCTTTGTGGCTCAGCATGTGGTCTATCTTGAGAATGTTCCATGTGCACTAGAGAAAAATGTGTATTCAGCTTTTTTGGCATGAAAAGCCCTGTATATATCCACTAGCTCTCTTTCTTCCATTTCTTCCTTCAGGGCCAATATTTCCTTTGGTGAGTTTCAGTCTTGTTGATCTATCCATCGTTGATAGAGCAGTGTTGAAGTCTCCAACTATTATTGTGCTACTGTCAATGTCTTCTTTGAGGTCTCTTAGCAGTTGTTTTATGTATTTTGCTGGCCCCTCGTTGGGTGCATATATGTTTAGTAGTGTAATTTCTTCCCTGGTGTACATACCCCTTTAAGTAATAAGAAATGGCCTTCGTTGTCCCTTCTAACCTTTTTCAGCCTGAAGTCTATATTATCTGATACTAATATGGCCACACCAGCCTTTTTGGAGGAGTTGTTTGCATGGAGAATGGTCTTCCAACCTTTGACTTTGAGTCTGTGTTTGTTCTGATTATTCAGATGTGTTTCTTGTAGACAGCAGAATGTTGGGTTCAATTTTTTAATCCATTTTGTTACTCTGTGTCTCTTAATTGGTGCATTTAGACCATTGACATTGAGAGAGATTATTGTCATCGGATTTTGTGCCATCTTTCTGTTTGTGCTTGTTGTGCTTATGGGTTTGGTCAGATTACAGTAGACCCTTCAGTCCTTCTTTTAAAGTTGGTTTTGAGTCCATGAAGTTCCTGAGTTGTTGCTTATCCATGAAGTTGTGTATCTTTCCTTCATATCTGAATGTGAGTCTGGCCGGGTAAAGAATTCTTGGTGAGGCCTGCAGTTCATTGAGCCTTTTTCACAATATCCCACCATTGTTTTCGGGCTCGGAGTGTTTCATCAGAGAAGTCTGCTGTAAATCTTAGAGATGTTCCTTTGTACGTGATTTCCCTTCTTTTGATCTTGCTGCTTTCAGTATTCTATCTCTATCTATAGTTTTTGTCATTTTAATTAAGATGTGTCTTGGAGTATTCTTGTTGGGGTTTCTTTTCAGGTATCCTACGGGCCTCCTGGATCTTGAGGCAAGTGTTTTTTAGTTCCGGGAACTTCTCAGCAATGATGGCTTTGACAGTTTCTTCTTCATCAGGGTTTTCTTCTTGCCCTTCTGGGACCCCCAATGATCCGTATGTTGTTTCTTCTGGCTTCATCCCGATTATCTCTTGTTGTCTGTTCGGTAATTGTGAGTCTTTTTTCTATCTTCTGGTGTTGTGTAGAGAATCTTTGGAACGCGTCTTTGAGATCACTAATTCTTTCTTCAGTAGCTATTATTCTGCTATGATGGCTTTCCACTGTGTTTTTCATTTCATTTACCCTCATTTTTAATATATGTCATTTCCATTTGCATTTTTCCTCACTTCTTCTAACATGTCCTCTTGTATTTTATTGAGTTTGCATTCCATTGCTTCTTTGAATTCCTTATGACTCCTTAACATTTCTTTCCGAAATTCCTTATCAGAGAGGTTATACAACTCACTGGTATTGCTTGGCTCATCTGGACTAGTGACTTCACTCACAGAGCTGGATGGAACTTTGCGTTGCCTTACCATTATGACTATTGTAGGTTG